>CM071568.1:5397679-5564001 GCA_036426205.1 Ascaphus truei | reverse complement strand
GGGCTTTTTAGGGTATTTAAACAGGCTGCTACCGCTTCTCCCCACTCAGAGACCAAGCCCTCTGTGTAAGGGTGAAACGCGTTGAGGGGGAGACGTTGGTGCAGCCCTGGTGTGTGCACAATAAAGTTTTTTGAAGATACATCCGGGAGCTTCATTTCAGACATGCGCAGTTGCGCCGAACTTCTTCCATTTCCCTGAACGTCCCTGACGGCGGCACGCAGGAGCAGGCGAGGAGAGCGGGTCCCAGACCGGAGGAGCAGGTGATGTAACACTATTTCCTCCTGCACCGGTCAATTCCGTGGCCCTGCTTAGCTCCCTCATACCTATTCCAGTGTCTGATTACTTTCTAGACCTGTGTAATCCACCGAAGCGTACGACAGACTCCCTGGTACTTTATCAATATATATACACATTAAACAATAACCATTTAATAAAATATATTGTGTCCTCTTTTCTGTGTGCTAAAAGGTATGATTCCCAATTCTGGTGCAGGGATGGAGTGAGTGCATCTATTCCCTACATTCACTAGCCTCATTCTTGGCACACAATAGAAAAATTACTTTTAAAACGTTTAGACACAGCTTTATAACTTAGCTGGAGCATCCCCTGAACCCCTACTCTAGGTTAAGTGTACCTAGGTGGGTATCTCTGATTTTTGGGGGGAACCCCTACAACACTAGGGACTCTGTGTATAGCTGCAGATATAGTTGAACCCCTTCATACCCATTTACCTTGTCTGGATGATGCTGCAGCACGGATCCTGGCGGTGAGCCGCAGGAACGTTCTCAGGGCCAGAGTAATGTGCTTGGCTGTATCCGAGAATCTCACTCAGTTCCCGGATACAACTTTTGGGGTATACCATAACTTTGGAACCCCGATACATAGAGACATTCTGTAATGACTTTCTCCGACAAACCCACCCTGAAACTTACAGCCTAGAAATCTCCCGACCCCAGCACCCCAGTAAAGGCAAAAGACAGATAAATCTTTACTGTCGCAAAATTGGTATACAGTCCCAGTAATACTTTCTCGACATCAGGGTCCCAGAGCTGACACTCTAATACCCTAACACACTGGTCAGGTTTAACCAAGTGGGCTTTACCTTTATTGATGAGCCTGGTTACCCCTTCACCGCCACAATCGTATGTTCATTTCAATTTATCCTTTACCGTGCACTTGTGACGTACTAGATCCGACATGGGCCATGGCATGCTAGGAGTCTTTATAATGTACCTGGTACATCGTGAGCACTTGTTCGTTTCCTAGGGGGTGATCGGGCTGACCGCTCAGGTGGGGTGGCCAGCCTGACCGAAACAGAAGTGGAGACACCGTCAGTTTCTCTTTCCAGCATTTGAGCCCCACCCGCGTCATGTGAACACTCCAAGATCAACGTGTACTCTATGGGAGTAGCTCAAGGCATCGAAAACTGTTCTACTATTCAAATTGTTAGAAGTGCCAACATTTTCATCCATGTGAATCAGCAACTGATGTAGCCACCTGTGCTGAGGCAGGGATATCCTTAAAACCTGACCTGTTGGTAGCCCTTGAGGGCTGGAGTTGACCGCCCCTGCATTTGACATTCTAATCCTGCTCATGCTGTGTGCTGGGGGATGGATAATATTACATTTAATGTTGGCCCCAAAACTGACCAAGTTTTACTTTATGAAGTCAATCATTCAATTTGTGGTAGGCTTTTTCTAAGTATATGGGGTTCCTGCTCTGAGACAGGAAAGTTACTGTATAGAAGGAGCAAAGTATGTTCTTCCATGGTAATTACATGTATTATAGTAGAATTTAATGCCAGTTTCTATGGGAATACAAGAAAAAACGTTTGTAAGTCCTAGGACATAATCAGAAAGCCAGATGTATCATTTCACTGCTAAGGCTCTGGCCGTTTATATTCACTCCTTCTTAGCAACACACCGAGGGGCAGGGATCGATGTGTGATGGTACAGGGACTGGCTAGCAATTTTTGGGCTTTGGGGCTAGCCCAACCAATGGTCCCATTGGGATAGCAATAAATGGGGAAATAAATATACATAGTGAAAACTAAATCTATAAGACAAAGGAGACTTTTGGTTACATCCTTTGATCAAATTTCATATGCATTGCTCTCATATGTTATATGTTGCCCCTTTATATTTTTTTGCTTCATTATAAGTTTATTAACTGTACTAAGTTTCATATGCACAAAGTCTCAAATGTATCAAATTCTGAATGTGGTACCATAAAACAAACAGAAAATGCACATGGTGTTGCAGTATGTGTCTCTCGGCCCTCGATTGGGGTAATTAAGTTAGATTAATTTATTTGCCAGCTATTTTTCAATTTCTTCAGGCTCTGAATGTTGTCGTTGTGCTGTGGGGGATTATGTACGTTGTAGGTAGTGTTACCTCTTTAAAATCTAATCAGTCGTTTAGGGTACTATAATATCTTAATAAAACAGCTCCATCATAGGCAAGTGATATCCTGAAGTGTCAGTATGGATAAAAGGCAAGAATTATATTTTAAAAAATGACATATTGGGCAAAAGTGTCTCTCTGGACAGCCAATGCATATGAACAGTGTTTGCCATCTCACGTTTTAGTATAACTAATTTAGTCTTGAAAAATAATTCATGGTTGTGTATATTGCAATTGTTTTCCTTACAACTAATGGAATATTTGCCATTTATTTGATACATTTGTCAATGCACGTAGGACTTTCACACTTAATATTTACCATGGTTGTGACAGTAAGCTTAAAAATTCATATATTTTTTGTTCTTACCCGTGAGCAGTGATTGGGAGGGAAACCCGGATCAGCTCACACTACTGGTTTCTGCAATTTTCATTGATATACACCAGCCAAAACAGAAAGATGCATGGTACTGTACATATGCCAAAATAGTTGTGTTGTGAAATAAAAACTAGTTTCTGATTTTGGAGTAGGGGGCAGTGAGCGTTTACATTGTGTTCTCCCTGCATTTCCCGACTCGAGTTCAGTAACATGTTCCACTTAACGCCCAAAATGCCTACTAATATTAATGTATATCAGCTCCAGAGATTCCCGGCATCAATCCTATGCAGGAAAAATTAATTATTTTTCTAAGTCCCATCTCGCCGCTTCTCTGCAGGTTTCCAACACCTTCACGGCGTGAGGACTTTGTGATAAAATCACCATTCAGCTCAGGAGACCCTCTGCTCATCTAAACTATTATCAAAATTACAATTTATACACATACATTTCGGGCGAGATTTGCACAGGGAGAGACGGCTCTCTCAGAGCAGCTCTCTCTGCAGCAGATACAACTCGCCGGGTAAGGCCTTTTCAAACGTCGTTCATCAGATCACCGGCTAATCGCCCGTTTTGTGAATTTTGCTATGACAGGTAATGAAGGCTTTCTGAATACCGTGATACCAACGCTCATAAAAACGGTGATTTAAATGGCCCAGTGATTTTTTTTATGAACCTTTAGTGCATGAGGCCATTAGCCTCTGATTGAGCCACCTGTGCTAAAGCGGGGACTGATTGAGCCATCTGTGCTGAAGCAGGGATATCCTGAAACCTGACTTGTTGGGAGTGGTGGGTGGGGGGGGGGGGGTTGGGGTTGTGAGGACTGGAGTTGAGCACCTCTGCCCTGTCACATAGTCTGGCCAACTCTTTAAAGCTGCCTTGACAAGGAGCAGAAGGTTTGTCTCAATGAAGCTCATTGAGTCCTTAAGATAGAAGTGAACGCTCAGTGGTACTGTAGCTGGTTATGGAAGGAACTTGGGAAGATCTTCCAAATAAAGTGAACCTTCCATGAATACCTAAGGGAATAATTGAAAACAAACTCATTTTTGTGCATTAAGATTACACAGATCTGCACTACAGCAAGAACAACACTATTTCTAACCTAATCAGTATGGCGGTGACGCGTATACTAATGGTACCCAGATGTGCACAGGCTGTAGTATTTGTCATTTGGCACTTAAAACATGCTCCCTAAGAGCGACAAGTCTCTTAGAGCAAGTAATAAACAGAATAGTGAGAACAAGTGAATGATATTCAACATTATCTTTAAATTCACAGATCGCAGTTCCAAAAACAACTCCGATCACTTCAATCGCTCTTTCGTTTTGTTTTCTGTAGTCTTAGCGGTGTTCAACCTTTGTACTATACAAATGGAAGCTCTTGTGTATTCCTGCAGGCTGCCCGAGTCGAACACATGCTGCATTTTCTGAAAGATTACAGTCAATCTCAAACATCAGGCTACAAATCCAGCGCTATGAGGGACTCTAAACCAATCCAGCAAAAACAAGATAGTGTTATACTGTAATAAATACAATTGTTTTTTTTAGCGGTAATAATAAGGATCAGGAAAGTGGGAGAACTACAAGCCTTTTCCTGCCAAAGGCTACACTGCATTTTCAATCTCACCAAATATCATTGAGAACAGTACAATAATTTATGTCTTAAGTTGTTTTCGCAATTCCATTTTATCCGGATATTGCTACTTTCATATTTTTTTTTAATAGTGGCTATTTCCAGCTGGATTCAACAATGATTCCAGCAAGTTTGCAAAGCTCTAGGCTTGAGATGTCCCTACGGCATCAGGAAGCATACTACACAAGCAGCAGTTACATCCTGAGTGCAGTGAACTCTTGCTCTTACATGACTTCCAAAGCTTTGTTCGAGTTTGTGTTTACACATTTCACTGCCATTTTAAACTTGACCCAAGGTAAAAAAAAAAAAAGAATCCTGCAAGCGTTTGCCGTGGCCAGGCAACTCTACAGATACTGTAGATCATTTCGGGAAATCCTCATGTACAGATGTAGCCGGATTTACCGGGTGAGCGTGAGCGGTCCCATGACAGTGCCGAGTGCGGCCCGGGAGGATTACCACTGAGGGGGGTTGCATTGAAAAGGATGGACCCCCCCGAAGTGCCGTCACTGCAGTCACCTCCCCCAGCGCCGTGGTTTTGGGCACCCTTGGCCCTGCGAACTGTAAGTCTGGCAACATCTGTATGTATATTTGTATTTATACAGTGCCACCAATGTATGCAGCTCTTACAAAGAGACAATCCATTACAGGGAATTACAGGTGCGCCGACGATTATTCTGAAACCTGCCTTAAACTTGCCTTGGAAAATCTGGGGCAATCACCAACAAGACCCAGGTGCATGCTGGGTACATGCTGCAAACATTGCTGTGACATTTTTCAAGAGACTAATGGCCCATCAGATTAACACAGCATGGGTCCCTGGCAGTACCATTCAGTTTGAATGGGACTGCCAGGGACCCCCGCTGTTAATCCGATGGGCCATTAGTCTGTCTGCAGAAATGTCACTGAGACGTTGCAGCATGTACCCAGCATGTACCTGGGTCTCGTTGGTGATTGCCCCAGATTTGTTTTAGAATACTCGTCGGCACTACAGTATAATAGAAGAGGTTTCGCCGCCAAACAAAATTGGACAATAGGAAAAGCAATGCCTGCTCCGAAAAGCTTACAATCTATGCAAGTGGGGTCTTCTCAGCGAAAAATACTTGTCTTGAGTAAAATCCCTTCGGGGACTGAAGCATTAAGCGGTGTTCGTATAATTACATTGATTTATGTATCTATCCTATGCTGGACTTACTGATGTCACCAACATTATTCCACCAGTTAGTGCGATGCTCTGCATCAAAGCTGATGCATCATTTAGCACGAAATGTGATGCAGTACCATGAAAACAAAAGGTAATGCGCGCATATTAACGCGCCGAATAACCTGTCGCCTGGTCTTTTTTTGTTGTTTTTTTTTACAGCATTGATATGTTAACAGGTGCAATAAGGTTGGTTACATCCATAAAATTGTTCATACTATATACTTTGTACTGCGGTAGGAGGTGAAATATACAACCAGAAAACTTCCCTAAACATTGGTCTGTATTTTTGGTGAGTTCTTATGTTGGGCTATTCAGCAATTGTTTCTCCCTTCAAAGTAAATTAGAATGTTAACAAAGAAACCATTAGGCTTGCATAGTACTTTGCTGGATTGATGCTATTAATGCTGCTTTTCTTCCTAGCTTCAAACAGGGCCTTGTTAAACCTTTGACATCAGACTTTTTTTCATTCATGTTTTTAGCTAGAAGAAGCCAACAACCCATACATTTGCACGGCCATGGTGGGACTCAAAGAAAAGAAAGGATCGGTAAGAAACATTTTCCTCTTGAACTTTGCTTTCATTTCACTATAAATGATCTGTCTTGCCTGGAAATATTAATGACACCTAGACATGCAGTAATTATTAAACCTGCACTGAAGGGTGGGGAGCTGCGTTGGTCCTTTCTTCCATGTAATAACAGGAGAGAGAGGGAGGAGGGGGTATGCTGCCTTTTATTGGACCAACAAGTGGTTGATGTGTTACAAGCTTTCCAACCTCTCAGGGTCCTTGATCGGGATAATATAATAGTGTAAAGTATATCTGATTTAGAGTATATGGAATCACTTAGCGTGTAACCTGGTGTCTCCTGCCTGTAAATATCCTAGACTCCAGGATATACGCTAAGTATTTCCATATGCTCTAAATCGGATACTCTATATACTATTTGCTTTTGGGAGAGCACATAAGGGAAGTACCACATTCATATAGCATGGGAACGGGCCAGAAGAAGGGTTATCACCCCGAAACGTTGCCCCCTAGTTTTTGTAACTACTTGTGACATGGTGTAATTTCCCTATATGACAGTACCTCAAAGATAGTATTTATATATTTTTTTATGTTTTTTTTTTAACATATCTATGTACCTGAGAGTCCTTGTTTTATCCTACAGACAGGGCCAACAAGGATTAGTGTTTGCTCTCATATGTACAGTTGATTCAATTGATACAATATATCTGTGTACAATGTTACAATTGTGAGGCCGTTGCGAGGCCGTTGCTTACTATCGGTTACACTGTAATTTTGCTGGTACATACATTGGTTCATGTGATTCACCGAGTCTGCTGGTGTTTGTATATAATTTGTCTCTTTTTATGTTGATATATTTTCTTGTTACTTCAGTAAAATTATATTTTTCATTACTCTCTTGTTTCATTCTCATTGAGGTAGTGAGTTCGGGGGACCCTTTTGTGTATATATTTCCCAGCATCTGGGTTAGATCTATGTCAGAGCAGCTGGGGGAGTTAGCACGACCTTCAGGTCATTCCGCTTCGAAAGCAAAGACAATCCGGGCAGATTAGCGCGTGCGGTTTAATTTATGCGACTTGTAATACAGATTACGGAATTTTGCCTAGTTTAAATGCGCCAACTCCTGCCAATGTCAAAAAGTGCGGTTTCACAAAGACAAACTCGCAGCTACTTGACTATCCCTCAATTTTTCAGCCAAAGTGATGTGTAGATTCTACTGCAAGCTGCCACAAATCTTTCTGTTAGTATTTTGTAGTATTGTACGGTTTATTTCTTAATATCTGCAATCTCTTTTTTTTTTTTTTTCAGACTGATTTTGAAAAAGATGTTGACTTGGCATGTAGATCAGGTGAGCATTCGGTTAATGAGACGACCCATGATTAATTATGATTTGAACACGTTTATTGGTAAAAGCATTAATCTCAGCAGAAAATCTTTATTTTTGTTCACATAATCCAGTGCTGAAAATCGCTATTTTTCGTTCTGGGGACTCCCCTGGTTCGCGAGATTATTACCGTCTAATCTACCGGTGCTCCGCATAGAGAATCCAATATGGCTGCCTGCATCAGCCAATAAAAGTCTGCAACTGATGATGTTGTAGCTTCCTATTGGCCGCGGGTCCAGCGAGATTTGGTGTCCGTAATGTTTCTTCAGGAGGGAACACTGGTAACAGTATACCAGTGAATATCTCAGGAGCCTGAGTGCCCCCATTGCTGAATATAACACGGTTCAGCCCCGGAGGCCCCCCTGGTTCAATTATGTAAAAAAAAAAAAATTCCCAGACATGATACAGTTCTTACTTTTATCATGAGTTTTGTGGTTTTCTTCCTGCATCCTGTCAAGGAACTTACAAATCCTGAAGCCTTCCATTGACTGTTCATCGTAATGATGTGTTCATTTATTTTCCATTCACGGTAGTTCTATAATTTGCACAGTAGTTTAGTTATGTTGTAGTTTGCACAGAGATTGTTCAACATCTTGATCTGGGCTGGTTCGGAACCGGTTGACCTGATTTTAGATTTTTGTTCTAATGCCCAGTGATTTGGTTTGCTCCGTCCAACGTTTTTATCCACTGCAAAGTACATATCTTCATTTGTATGTCTCTAAGAATCGTCAATGCACTTGCTAGTACAGGCAGTCCTTGGTTATCCAACGGAATCCGTTCTGGAAGTAGCGTTGGATAGTGAAACCGTTTTAAAGCGAGTCCCATGTTAATCAGTAGTCGTGAGGATTGAATAACGCATTATGGCGTCGGATAACGCATTCCGGCGTCGAAAAAACAGCCCATAGGGTTGCGTTGGATATGCCATTCATTGTAAAGTGAAACGTTGGATAGCAAGGACTACCTATAATGCTTATTGTTGTTCAAGAGCATCCACAAAAGTGTTATCCACCCATAATACACACATCAAAAATCATACTATCCTTCAAAATAACCATCACTGGAAATCTCATGTAGTAAGCATTGGTATATAGGAAATAAAACATTATTTCCTGGAGGAAGTCCACACTATAAACAAGTGATAGTCATAGTGCATTAAAAAAGGTCTATGGAATGGTGGTCTCCGGAGCTGAACCACATTAATTTCAGCTCAGGGAAACCCCTGCTTCCAGAGATACAGAAATCCAAAGGGGGTGCCGCAATCCCTCTGCCTTTTAAAGCCCCTGCATCCTGTGGGCCAATAGGAAGCCGCACAGGATGACATTGCCGCTTCCTATTGGCCAGCACATTGTGGGAGCTTTGAAAAGTGGCCACAATGTGACCCCTACTAGCCGAATGGAGTGGCTACCGGCACCCCCTACGAAGAGAGTATCTCAGGATGCCGGGGGTCCCCGGAGCTGAAATTAATGGGATTTAGCTCAGGAGACCCCCTGCTTCAATCCCATGTTAAAAAAACATGCAAAAACATGTGCCCGCTTGGACTGCCTTTTTAACAGTGTGTTTTACTGAGTATTAGAGCGATCAAGCTTTTAACCCATGGAAAGTGGAAATAATGTGATACTTCGGAGAAAGCTCCACATATCTTTACATGAGATGGAACACTTGACAGAAAAAATGTCACATCCTCAATTGCAATATAGCAGTTTAAGATACATATTACAGTCTGAGTAATCACCTCTAGGTAAATATGTCAGCAGACAGGGATGCGTTATCAGGGCAAGAATATCTACTTAGCAATAAAATAATAGCTACCATTATTTAAAGTGTGCTGTTTGTTGCAAGGAGATAGAGTCGCTGTGCAGATAACAATTTCTGTTTTCGACTTCAACAACATTGCTTTTTGATGCATGATTCCTCAGGCGCAACGTGTACAGTTTGTAGTATTTCACCCTACTTTTCAAGTTGTAAAATAATATTTTTACAGAATAACATGACTTCCTCAGTTGCAGAAATTCAGTGTTTGCATTATTATTTCCCTTACGATGGTTTTAATAGCGGCCAGGTACTAATGAACCGCATCAATAAAAACTCTACCCCTATAGTTTAATGAATAAACCTCTGTGGGCCAGATGCACGGACGTCCATGAAATCAGGCCCAATAATGTCAGGTTATCTAAATAGGTTCAACAAACAGATGATGTGTGTCACAGAAGACCAGGTTATTTATACCTTTTTACCAGGATCATTTATTGAGCAAAACAAGGTAGAGAAATAAATTGTAAGTTATTCGGCATAAATTTGCTAACACACAGTGAAACACAAAATACAGACGAAAAGACACACTTACTGGAGGTGTGGGGTTGAAAACTAGACTTTCCTAGTTGCAGGGAACTCTATGGGAGAGTTTTACCCTAACCGGGACTTAGCCCCAGAATCTCCTGGAACTCAAATCTGCATGAAATCCCAGCCGTGACCGCTACTTTAGTTTCTGGGAACTTGGACGCAAAAGTCGGGACTTAGTCTCTGGCGGGCAGGCTTCTCAGGCTTGAAATCAAAGCCGGTTGCCTTGCTATGTCAAACAAAGCAACTTTGAAAAGCCCGCCCGCGCTTTTTCGGCTCTCAAGGGGAACACACAATCTAATTGGCTCTCTGCTTCTTATAGTATTCCCTGCTTCATTCATAAAATAGAAGCAGACCTGACAGCCAATCCGCGTGTTGGAAATTTCTCAAGCAGCCAATCAGAACCAAGCCGGGTAGAAAAGCCGGGCTAGCAGGAAATCTGATAAAGCCAAGGGACAAGAGCAAGCCTGCCACATCTCCCCCCAGCTATCCCAATGCTATCCTAGGTCTGGCAGAACAAGTGGCATCCCGGAGGACTGCAATTAATCTCCGGACCTGGTACCTAGCCTTTCCATACTAAACAAACGCTGTTCACACCTCTGGGCATCCTCTGGCTGCTTTGAACTCTGCTGTCCAGCAGACATACTGGCACCTTTGGGTTTGCATGGGCTGCCTGTTTGGACATCGGTTCCGAATGTTAAAACATATTAAAATACACTTTAATAAACTCTGAGTCTTCTGGGTACATGGAACAAAAAAGGGAAACATTTTCTCTTTTATTTCTGTCTACATGATGTCCCCCATGCTTTCCCTTTGACTCAGGTTGGACTCTCAGAGTCCCCCCAACCTTATGTACGGTTGGGTACCCACAAACCATATACTGTTTGTGGGTCACCTTGGCACTAGCTCGGGTACCACTCTTAACCTAGGGATTCCCTCAGATCAAGAGATATACCTTTATCCCTGTGTCTCATTCTCCTTTCCGAGTTATGCTGAAGCAGGGCAGCCTAGTGGTGAGTCGCGGTTAAATTTTCAAGGAACATCCAGGCGACCTGGATTGACGTAGGTCCCCTGTCAGGCATAGTGAGGGGAGGGCAGGGAGGGGGAGATAGAGGGGGGGAGGGGGAGAGAGAGAGATTGAGGATGAGTGCATCTGGTCCTGTGTATCAAAGCAAAAATAACTATGCTGGTTTCAATCTTATGACATTTTCTGTGCCACATTCTTCCATGTGACGCCTACTGTTACTTAGAAAGGTTACGGCACCCAAGAAATGGCCATAAAAAGGAGAATAAAGAGAGACATAAAACGTAATACAGATATGTGCAATGTGTCTGCTCCCCAAGTCCTCAAATGTACAAATGTCTGCAAGACTAGAGCACAGGTGTGGCACATAAACTGCATCAGATTTATCCGTGCAAACAATCCCACTGACTTTTCTATTTAGTGCCGTTTTGTGTTGCACTTTTGCACTAATTTTGCACCAGTAATACCGACACACCTGCTATGATTTATGATTTCAGGCGAGGTGTGGTGTAACAAGCAGGGGCATACTGTATGTACTGTATCAAGGCAAAAGTGGTGCAACCCTAGGGCATCAACTCTGCACCATACATTGAAATCAACATGATTTGTTTCTTTGATATTTCTGGGGCAGTTTGTTTTACCCCAGAATTGCACCACTTTTGCCTCGATAAATTTGGGGGTTATTTTTCAAAGTCTCCTTGCTGCAAAACTAGGACAAAAAAAAAAACCTACGGTATACAAAATAATTAAGAAAAAAACATTCTCATGAAAATGAATGGGATTTTCTTGGTTAAGAGATCTGGTGCAGTGACTTTGCACCAGTTTAGCTCTGGTTTCTCAGCCGTGAGATCTTGAATGAAGCATTTGGGTAGCTCGGTTGGCTAGTACTATACATCTCATATGCACTTAGCATGACCCGTAGCAGACACTCTAACCATGAACACCCTCCTACTATCTATAAGTTCTCCCTTCTTACCACTTAGATTGCAAGCTCTTCGGGGCAGGGACTCCTTTTCCAAATGTCTAAATTTATGTTGGAGTGCGTCTACCCATAATGTCACATGTGTTTCTGCTGTAAAGCGCTATATACATTGATGGCGCTATATAATTAAAGATGTACATACATACATACATACATACATACATACATACATACTTGGATCAATGACCCCCGTACACCTCATAGAGATTAACACATGAATCACCTACTTTCCAAACCATATTTATAGTAGCTACAAGGTATCAATAACTTTCTCTGACTCACAGGTTCTGTACTCATTAAAGTTGATATAGGAACAACACGGTACAATTGGCTATTTATTCTAATACTGCAAGGGGCATTTCATCAAGGATATATTTCCTTCTAATTACACTGTAACCCAAACAATAATTGGCTGTAACTGTGATTTGCAGAGCATTTTTATTATTTGACTTGTCTCTTAAAAGTCATTCAGATCAACTTAATTAACAATTAATAATTAACACAGATATCAGCAGAGATTGTCAATAAAATAACAGATTTCTCCACACTCCTGCTCCTAAAGGGCCCCTTTTTAATCCACTTTCCGTTGTATAATTATTGGTTCTTCACACTAATTGCTGGTATAGGACAGTTACACATTTGATTAATGAAGTCATTCAGTTCATTACATTTATTCAGCATATCCACCCTATTAGTGCTAGAGTGTACTCTGAAGTATATTGTAGTGTCCCATAACAAGTGTTATAGGGGAGGATGGAAAACCATGAACATAAAGCCCCAGAGTTTGTACTGCAGACAAGGTTAATACAAAGCGGAAGAACAACCACATTGAGAAAAACACAGACCCATACTATTTTCATAGGTATTTCAGGTATCCTTCTTGTGTAAACATCCCAGTCTAGACTACCTTAACACAGGGGGGCGCAACTCCACTCCTCAAGCCCCTCCCACGGGTTTTAGGATAGCCCAGCTTGCTTCAGCGCAGGTGGCTCAATCAAAGGCTGAGCCTGTGATTGAGTCACCTGTGCCGAAGCAGGGACTGATTAAACAACCTGTGCTGAACTGAGATATCCGGAAAACCTGTCCTGTTGGGGGAGGGGCGGGGGGATCTTGAGGACTGGAGTTGAGTACCCCCACATATTGGGGTTGTCATTTAAAATGATGTCTTTTGCTCGACGTCGGTCCAGCCTCAAAATTTGAAACAGAACAGTTCTTCTGCCTTATTATTTTATCTACAGTAATTTGAGGAGGTTTTACCCATGTATTATGTTTATTTATTTATCAAATGTTTTACCAGGAAGAAATACATTGAGAGTTACCTGGGCACAGGGTTAAGATAATAATACATGGTTACAAATACATAGTTACATAAGTGAGCAGGGTTATACATTATATACAAGATATTGCATGCACAGTTAGGCTGCGATTATAGTGCCGATGGCGACGTCACGCTGCGGTCGCTGGAAAAAATCAAATTGAGATGACTTCCAGCGATCACGACCAAGCCGTCGCTCCGTCGCGTCGCGCTTACTATAAGCGCACGCGACGGCGGCAATGCATTTGTTTTGACACTACGTCGCCGGCACTATACGCGCAGCCTTAGAGATAATATATATTATAGGTGTATTTCACAGCTACAGACCAGATTAAAATGTGAGACAGCTTTAGTTTTGAAAGAACTTAGACTGGCGGCGGCTGTGAGAGTCTCCGGTAGACTGTTTCAGTTTTGGGGTGCACAGTACTGGTACACGGTACGGTTTGCCTTGTTACCTTATTATTATTTTGATGTGTGCATGTGTTTTTGATAACATGCTGTGTTAAGGCCTAGTTTATCCTTGTATTACCACTTTCAGTGCTTCATGGTGAATGAGATAGTGGGCAACGCCAATAAAGAATACATTGGATGATATAGAGATGTATGCAGCAGAAACATTCACCTATATGTTTACAGTGTATATATTATCAATGCAAGTGCTTGCCAACTCTGTTTGGAAAAAGGTGAAACTAGACAATGATACAGTACATAGCATTGGATGGGTGACGTGTATGCTATGCCTAGGGGGTTACACGTTCATGCTATTGACTGTGATTGTTTGGTTTACTCTTCTCTTTATATAGTAGTGGAAGTACAAGGGACACAGTATAACTTTATTAGTGTAATAACCCATACTTATGAGTAGAAAAAACAGATAGGAATGAACTAAGACCGTCCCATTTTCTGTTTGCCTTCCCGTGTAATAAGAGAATGTAAGGGGAGGATTATCACCTCTGACCTGGCAAATGTGTTTGGTGGAAATACAAGAGAAAATATAAAGATAACACCCTCTCTATCCAAGACCATCTTAAAACCCATCTCCTAAACGAAGCATATGAGTAGCTCCGTGGCTGACACTATACACTATACATCGATCTTGGCCCCTTGCAGATGCACTTACCAGAACACCCATCTCCTGTCTCTGTATGTTCTTCCTACTTACCACTTAGATTGTAAGCTCTTCAGGGCAGGGACTCCTTTTCCTAATTTTACTTTTACAGTATGTCTGAAGCGCTTCTTCCCATTAAGTGTTATTTGTATAATTTGTTATTTATATGATTGTCACGTGTATTTCTGCTGTGATGTACACGAATGGCGCTATATAAATAATGATAGACATACACACATACAACTAAATCATTTGTCATATTGGATGTGCATTGGGGCATGTCTGTACAATATTTTGTATGTCCAACACAGTATAGAAAATCTGCATTCTGATCAAAATAAAACATGCCCCTTTACAGTATGTAAAAGATCATTTTTTATATTGTACCACTAAATATTGCTTTCATGCTTCTAGTGCTGAATAAGGATGTGTCAGCATGTAGAACCTCGACCATCACAGGAACTTTGAAGCGTCCATCTCTGCAGGAAGAGGAAAAAATGAAGATGAACCATCAGAAAGGATCTAACTTTAATAGTCTTCCAGCCAATGCGTCCAAAATGCACCTTCAAGGATCTCCCCATTACCTAGGGGGCATCAATCTTAATGAGTTCAACAACCACACGCTTACTCTGAAAAGGGACAAAAACCAGCCACCTAAACCGATATACATGTGCGAAGGGGACATCTTCAGAAAACTAGATTCAGAGCTCTCTAGAGCTCAAGAGCAATCATTGGACACCAGCTATGTTATATTACCCAGCAACACTTCAACTCTGAGACTAAAACCAAAAGAGGAAGGCAAATACAGCATGAACATTGACCAGATGCCCCAAACAAGGCTCATACATCTTACTATGGCAGATCCTAGCTACATGGTTAAAAGTCCTCCAAGGGAACGCATGGGTATGAAGTGCACTGAACAGGGGTCACCGATGCAGAAGCAACAGATCCATTCCAGCGAATCACAGATCCCAATCGGTCTTTGTAACAAAGGGGATTTAGGGACGACTGGAATTGTGTCAAAGACTGAATCTATCTCCACACTTTCCATGAGCTCGTTGGAGGTAAGAGCATTACAGTATTAGATTAAAGCATTACAGCAGGGGTCTCAAATTCAATGACTGAGCCACTGATTGAGCCACCTGTGCTGAAACAGGGATATCCATAAAACATGGCCTGCTGGTGGCTCTCGAGGACTGAGTTTCAGACCCCTGCATTACAGACATACTGTATTGAACACCATTGTACGAGTTTCTGGTAGCACTGCTGACAATAAGTATATACCAATGACATTCTTTATGCTGGAAATCTAGATGTTAAGTAACATATTCAGAGATCTAGAAGTTTAATTTCTTCTCTGTTTATTGAACTGTAACATGTGATGCTTAAGAACAAAAGAACTGTTAATACTGGATACTGGGTAACACCAAACGGCCTATCAATCCCAGAATCCTGTGCTAGAAATCTGCCATGTCCATGCTAGTATCCATTGATGGACTTCCTCTCTATGCATAGATCTAGATACGTTTTAAAGCTTTTAATGCTTTTAATGCTCTTTGCTGTCACAAAGTTCAGTGGTTCTTGCAATAGGAGATTTACATGTTTCAATAGAACCATTACTATTATTATTCACATATTGTTATGCTATTAAATATTCAACATTTCTTTTTAATTTATTCCATGTACTGCAGAATATCTTAATGATTATTGCCCCTGCTATTTTCCACATAAAAATGGTCATTTGGATTTATGCAGATGTAACAATTTGCCTCGATTTGCGTTCACCTTTCCTTTGTTATTAAAAACGCCGTACTTGCTATTATAATGTACTGTAGAATAAATGTTAAGAAAAGAAGAATGAAGAAAATAACTTCACCGTGGTATCAACCCATTTGGTTTTTAATCTTCTAAATTCAAAATGTTAATTGCATTTCCAGTAGTGTGTGAAACCTGGCTCTTTGGCAGTGGATGTTTACTTCATTTTTGATTCTAATGCAGCAGATAAGGCAAATAAAACCTCACAGTTTAATATGTATGTACAAGCACGTCCCAGGGTCTTTATATATATCCACAATCATGTGTCTAGACACATTTTTTCTATTATTGCACTGCAGACTACATAAGGATGCGATAGAAACACCCTTGACCTTGGAGCCCGCGATGGAGCTCCCGACCTCCCTTCCCATACCGCGTGTATACATATCCCCATAATAATACATTTAGTAACTAAATTAAACACAAAGGTCTGGAGGTAGAAAGACCGTTAACATACAGTACATAAAGTCACCCGTTAAATGCCAACACTGCAAGAGAGCTCTACTAACAGGTGTAGGCAAATGGTACTCAAACCATGGCCGGCAATTCCCTCCAAGCCGGCCGCCGCACTGGCCGTTTAGCGTGAATGGACCCCACGAACCCAAAGCACAAGGGGCCATGCCCACTCACCACTCCCAGCCAACCCAGGGCTTTACCGAACCATAGAGCCCCGCCTGGAAAGGTAAAAGTGCACTTACCCTCCAACAGCCGCCAAGACAGAGACAACAACACACCTCGAAATGCCCTCCTCAAATGCATAAACAGACAAACAGTGTCTTTTTTTACTTTCTCTTCTTTATTTGTTTTTTATAAACTCAACAAGTACAAGCATGAAACAGTGTAACATCATAACAAAGGGAAGGCAGGCAGGAACTTTCGTACTGTAGAAAGGCGCAGAATGCTTTCGCAACCATGCACAGGACCTAAAAAGTCTATACCCGACCCACTCCCCCTCTCCACCGCCTCACCACCATCCCGTAAGAGGGAACTGGGGGGGAGAAAGCAGCCCACAGAGCAAGAGATATGGAGGGGGAGCCTAGCCCCAGTGGTTGTGTCGCCTAAGGGGCTTGTGGTTCCTTTTCTAGTCTCAAACAGGACACTGAGCACAGCACGGTTACTACTCCAGATCAAAGGAATGACTATGCCCTTTATTTGTGTGTTCAGCATGTGCAACAATATTTTTATTTTATTTTCCAGCTTAAGTTTAAGTCCATTGGAAAAATTAGACATATCCGGTTTCAGTTTTGCATGGTCCATGATTTTGAGATCTTTCTTGTTCAATTAAAAAAGAATGTCACAAGTATCAGATGCTGAGTCGCAGACATTGTTATTCCGTAGGCCCTTTGCAGCAGGGCATACACAACGTGCCAGTGGGAATAATTGTTTTCAATTGTTAGTTTTTACCCTCACTGTCTCTAATGACATCCAGTAACTTCCCAAATAATGAAAC
The DNA here is from genome assembly GCA_036426205.1 of Ascaphus truei. Classification (NCBI taxonomy): domain Eukaryota; kingdom Metazoa; phylum Chordata; class Amphibia; order Anura; family Ascaphidae; genus Ascaphus; species Ascaphus truei. The sequence continues at coordinate 5,546,454 of CM071568.1, read as the reverse complement.
CCTGTCTAAGGGAATTGAGCATAATCTGTTTTTTGACAAACCCTCCGCTAACCAAGATTTTAGCCACAGGGATCTTCAAGAGGTTACTGAAGGAGCCATTGGTCTTGCTAGAAGTTTGATAATATTATATAAAATGTCCATAATAGTATGTAACAAAGGAAACACCTGTAATATATCCTTTCTAGGTATTCCTGATCCTACGGTATATGGTGTTTCATGGCCTCAAGCCAATCCCTCATGGTTCTGCTGATTCATGCAGACAAAATGGCCAACTTACCTGTGGATCCAACCTCTAAGAAGCCTTTCTTCATATATGTTTCTATGTTAGATCCATCGCCTCATCCATTGGCTTATCCAACAATAAAGTGGTTCGCTTGGCCAATGGGATTACTACTTCATGGTAGTATTTCCTCTAGTCTACAATCTTCTGACAAAAAAATATTTATTTATTTATCTGGTGTTTCCCACTGTCTTGTAAGATTTTAACTGATGAACATGAAAGTGACACCTTTTTTCTTGGCTCTTTGGTATTCTCAATCTGAATAACCTGCCTCATGACTTTAATTTGTCAATATCTGCTGGAAAATGTACAGTAACTTCTGATGATGATCAATATTGTTTTCGAAATCTTTTGAAAGATTTAATGTCTACCTAGTCATGAGCTCCTTATCTTGTACTGAAGCTAAGGAGGTTGAGCTCCGCTAGATACCCTGGTTTTCATCACGTAAAAAAAACTGGGTACGAATAGCACCTATCACCTTGGAGAATCAGAATAACAATTAATGGAATGCACAAGATATTAGGGTCTCACTCGATTTTGGAATTATTGGGCCAGGAGTTTAAAATGTTTTGGGTTACACAACAATTTTTCGAAAATCAATGCTAAAGGGGACTTGTGAAAATATTTGGCACAAGATTAGAAGGCTTTTCAGTTTACAGTGAGGAACTGGACAAAGGAAACATTGAAAGTAAAGACAAGGACAAAATTGACTGTCCCATTAAGTATCTCTGTTTTCTTCAAGGTTGATATACACTAACAACAAGATATTATTTCAAGAAGTCCTATTCTTTGTGAAAATGCAGTTTAAGATTGCTGCAGTACATTATTGTGTTTTCAATTCAGAAGAGGGCAATTTATATTGTATGTTCTTGATTATTTTGAAGGAATATAGTACAACTGATCTCATGTACCTTCCTTATTCATTAGTTTCACCAAACTGGTTTTATTTTTATTTGCAGAGAAGGAAATCTCGGTACGCAGAGCTAGATTTTGAGGTAAGATGCGTAAATAATTATTTCCTATATATTTTCAGTCATTTTAACAATTGCCACGTGCCTCAGCACTTTCAGTCCCTGGTATGGTCTGTGAAAAATGTCAGGGCATATTGTACAGTAGATGTAGTACTGTGTATCAAATACAAAATAATCAATTGCACGGCACAATTTCTCTGCTTTGAGCTGCATCAATTGTGAGAAGCACGTTAATCAGGTTTCTTCGTTCATTTGGTGCAGATTATTAGTCAGGGGTGTCAATGTTCCAAACTGACAAACGGGGTTCATTTGATGATAAGTAGTTTATTGCAAAGTACTGTATGATCATACTCATTCAAAAATGTATAAGACTCCCTGCCAGGGAGTGTCCAAGCAGGCTCTTTCATACATTTCTGGTTCCTTTGTCTAAAATGTGTTACTAGGCAGATTATACTAACTACTTCTTAATTCTTAAACCAATCATTTTACAGCTCATTAAACCTGGTTAGAACTGGCTTAAAACATCTCTGAATAGATACCTGGTACAATCTCTCACTAGGAATGTGGGCGTTTCCTCAGACACAGTCATAAATCCACTTAGAAGCGAAACCACAACACATCACACACACATCTTACACACAAAATGGATACTAAAGACATAACTGACTTTACAAAATGGAAACTGAACATCACTTTCAATCCTTCTCCAGAGACCCTCCCCCCCCCCCAGTCCATTTCAGTAATATATCAACAGTATCTTAATTTCAGCAATATTATTTCATATGGGGTATGTATTTCTTCTTCAACCCGGCAATAATTTGTGACACTAGCGAGAGGGGACAAAGTAACATACCTACAGTAGATACAAAATACAATCGATCCATTTATAAGCATGCAGCTTGTAATTCCTCTGTAACTCCTCCTACTGACAGTCTCCACACAGATAAGGCACGACCATAGCACCTTGATAAATGGGGGTTAATCACTAAACTGCTATAGTGCAGGTCAGAAGCTCCTACTGACTTATGTGTGATAGGACCCTAACCGTCACTATCACAGTATAATGAAAAACTTCCACTGGCTGGAAGAGACAAAACTTCTGTTTTGCTCCAGAATGGCCCCGAAACAATTCAGCTGCTGTGTTGTGCACCCTCTGCGTCTCTCACCTGGCTTAAACTGGAAAGAGAAGGTGTATCCTACTAGTGGAAGTGTGTGTTTTGAATACAAGTTGGAGATCTTCACTCATTCTGTGTGTTCCTGGGTACCGTAAATCACTATTTCTCAGTGCAACTCTGTATGTGCAATAATATAATTGCCCCCATACCCCTGACATTAAGTGCCATTCAAGCCAATGGTAGTTAATGCCTGATTAAGGTATGATACCACACATTGGTACTTAGTGAGTTTCCCACTACAAGCTTATTGTGCATTTTTTGTGCTCTTCAGAAGGGTTTTTAGCAGCCGTTACATTCTGAGGCTGTGATAGATTTAATCAAATAAACTTGAAAACAAGGAGTTCTTATTCCTGTGCTTTGTTATGCATCCTTTTTCCAATTGAACGAATAAACCTTATGTAGTCTTAAAAGCTCTTGCATAAGAACAAATCTATTATTTTCAAATGTGTCTTCTAAATGTTGTGACAGTCTCTAAATCATCTGACATCTTCTGGGACCATTAAATGTGCAAAAACATTAACCAGTCTGGTGCTGCTGTAAAAATGTGTTCATTTGTCTGAGACGTTACAGTACATATTTGAAAGCATTAAGTTGCTGCAGCACATTTTTCAGATAAGATATGTTTTATGGAAAACAAATACACAAACCCTGCGCTCCTCCCAAATTGGCTTGCAATTTATTAGTGAAATTCTACATTTTGATCCTACGTCTTACAGCAAAGGAGTCATTTAGTTGAATCTTTTGATCAAAGCCTGCTAACCTCATCAAGGTAAACTCAATGTTAGCAGCTACCTACACTACAGGACACGCATAATATTTCTTATGGTCTTGTGGACTACTGTTTTGTTAAACATGTTTTATAGCTGAAAAGAATTCAGGTAAATCGTAACTGCTGTGGTTGGATGAATTACAATCTATCATGTGTCCTTCTTTCAGAAAATTATGCACACGAGAAAGCGCCACCAGGACATGTTTCAGGACTTGAACAGAAAGCTCCAACATGCAGAGAAAGAGAAGGAATCGCCTACATCAGAGAGCAAGGTACAGTGTCTGACAACGTATGCTAAAAGTATTCACCTCATCAGCTTCTCTCAATTAAAACAGGGGGGCTCAAGTCTAGTACTCAAGACCAACTAAGAGGTCAAGTTTTAAGGATATCCCAGTTACTGTTAGAGCAGCGGTGGCCAACTCCAGTCCTCAAGACATCCTAGTCTTTGACTGAGCCACTGATTGGGCCACCTGTGCTGATGCTGGGATATCCTGAAAACCTGACCTGTTGAGGACTGGAGATGAGCCCCCCCCTAAATTAAAACCCCAACTTGTTGAAGAATACACTTTCCGTCGCTAATTAAAAATCAATGGTAAAGTTATACAAGATACATAACGTCCCATTCATTAAACTGCGATATTGGCATTTCCACGTGAAGATAGGCATTTCATTAAAAACATCCATGACTTGTTCAAACCGTGCAAAAAAGTATTTTATAGACACAATTTGTTGCTGGCTGCACGAATTCAATGCAATGTGCACATTTTGTATGCAAACGTGCAAAATTACGCATTCGTGGACTATTTATTGATCTGCAAAGTAGCCAACAGAAATCTTGCTATTTATTGAAGTTCGGAAAGTCGCAGAGAGAAACCTCACTTGATTGAGACATGCAAATATGAGAGGAACAGACCAATTTAAAAGCATTTCTCAATTTGGGAAAAAAAAGGTGATTTTGGCGCAACAGCCAATAGTGGGTCCCAAACAAGTAGTATTAAAAATATTCCTTTATTGATCCATCTAAAAAAGTGCCTCCACTTTTTTAGATGGATCAATAAAGGAATATTTTTAATACTATGCATAGGTTGAACTTGATGGACCTATGTCTTTTTTCAACCTCTTCTACTATGTAACTATGTAATACTACTTGTTTGGGACCCACTTTTGGTTGTTGCGCCAGAATCGCCTTTTTTCTCAGATTTACTTCTCTACTCCAGGCTGCACGCTTACCAGGACTTCAGGATTAAGAGATTTCTGTGAGTACTTTCTTATTCATGATTACTCAATGTGAGTCCAGAGACAATCCCAATGAGGGTTTGATGGGGTTTTTTTTTAGCCTTACACCTTACCCTGCAGGGAATATTGGCCCACCTGGGGACTTTACTACTTATAAGCAGTTTATCCATATACTTATCCAGTCCTGTTTTATGCATACATATTGAAGGGATTCAGTGCTGAAGCGCCTTTGTCACTTGGAATTGGGACTTTCTCAATTTGGGAGTCTGTCCCTTAGAGACGGGAGAATGTTTATGGCAAATTTGGATCAGCTGAGTATCGGACGGTTCATTTGGTCCGCGGATCAATCTCAAAAAGGGCGATTTGCAGATTTTTTATTATTCTTACCAATACACTCCGCGAATTCCACAACCAGTGGACGGATTTGTAGAATTCAATCCGCGGATTCAGAAGGATTCTTAAGAATCCGCCAACGAATTGCCGAATCCGCGGATTGGATTCTACAAATCCATCCACGGGTTGTATCCAGTGGCGGATTTTAATGAATCCGTGTGGATTGAAACTACTCAAATCCGATTGCGGATTTTACATCACAAAAAGGAATTTTGGGGGTAACATCAGCGAAAAGCCAGGAAACAGATTTGGGCAGATTCAATAGAATAATAAGTAAGTTCACATTTATGTAATATCATGATACATTTAAAATGCACTGAAATATTAGTGCAAAATGTCACCACGTCTTATCGCGTTAAAGATCTCAATGTGTACACAAGGGACGATAGAAGCGAAAAGTAAGATATCGTTGTTTTTAAGATACTTGAGATTGTACAAAGTAAATAATACAGAGAAACAGAAGTACTATACAGTATTTTTTATTTTAAACTGAAAAGAACCAGAGGGATTGAGGAGGACTTTGGACAAATATGAGTAAGAACATTCTTACTGAAAGAGTAGTAGATGCATGGAACAGCTTTCCCGCAGTGTTGAGAGTCAAACTACAATCAAATAATGCAAGAACACAAGTGAATGCTGCTTGTTCTATAACTAGCGTGTCTATAGTTATAGTTATTTACATACAGTTAGGTCCGGAAATAATTGGACACTGACACAATTTTCATAATTTTGGCTCTTTACGCCACCACAATAGATTTGAAATGAAACAACCGAGATGCAATAGAAGTGCAGACTTTCAGCTTTAATTCAAGGGGTTGAACAAAAATATTGTATGAAACGTTTAGGAATTGCAACCATTTTCATATACAGTCCCCTTATTTCAGGGGCTCAAATGTAATTGGACAAATTAACACAATCATAAATAAAATGTTCATTTTTAATACTTTGTCGAGAATCCTGTGCATGCAATGACTGATTGAAGTCTGGAATGTATGGACATCACCAAAAGCTGGGTTTTCTCCTTTGTGATGCTTTGCCAGACCTTTACTGCAGCTGTCTTCAGTTGTTGTTTGTTCTTGGGTCTTTCTGCCTTAAATTTTGTCTTCAGCAAGTGAAATGCATGCTCGATTGGGTTGAGATAAGGTGATTGACTTGGCCATTGCAGAATATTCCACTTCTTTGCCTTAAAAAACTCCTGGGTTGCTTTTTTGTCCATCTGTAAAGTGAAGCGCTGTCTAATCAACTTCGCTGAATTTGACTGAATCTGAGCAGACAATATATCCCTATACATTTCAGAATTCATCCGGCTGCTTCTGTCTTCTGTCACATCATCAATAAACACTAGTGACCCAGTGCCATTGTGATGCCCTGTTTAACTTGCATTGAGAGCTCATTTGACCGCATGTGGTGGGTTCACAGCAACAGCTTCCAAATGCGAATGCCCACACTGGGGGGGGGGGGGGGGGGGGGGGGGGGGGGGGGGGGGGGGGGGGGGTGGGGGGGGGGGGGGGGGGGGGGGGGGGCTGCGGAGGGGTTGGGGGGGGGGGGTGGGGGGGGAGCGGGGGTGGGGGGGGAGGGGGGGGATGGGGGGGGGGGGGGGGGTGGGGGGTGGGTGGGGGGGGGGGGGTGTGGGAGGGGGCTGGGGGGGTGGGGGGGGGGGGGGGTGGGGGGGGGGGGGGGGGGGGGGTGGTGGTTGGGTGGGGGGGGTGGGGGGTGGGGGGACGGGGGGGGGGGGGGTGGGCGGGCTGGGGGGGGGGGGGGGGGTGGGGTCGGGGGGGGGGCGGGGCGGGGGGGGGGGGGGGGGGGGGGTGGGGTGGTGGGGGGGTGGGGGGGGCGGGGGGGTGGGGGGGGGGGGGGGGTGGGGGCGGGGGGGGGGGAGGGGTGTGGGGGGGGGTGGGTGGGGGGGGGGGGGGGGCGTGGTGGGGTGGTGGGGGGGGCATGCTGCGCGGGGGGGGGGTGGTGGGGGAGGGGGTGGGGCGGAGGGGGGGGTGGGTGGGGGGGGGGGGGGCGGACGCGGGGGCAGGGGTTGGGGGGGGTCTGGGTGGGGGCGGCCTCGTGGTGGGGGGGGGGGGGGGGTGCGCGGGGGGGGGCAGGGGAGGGGTTGCGGGGGGGGGGGGGGGTGGGGCGAGGGGGGGGGGGGTGGGGGGGGGGTCGGGGCGGGCCTTTTTTTATTTTCCTCTTCATTGGGGGGACAAAAAACCAATCCTTCATCACAAAAACCAGCTAAAAAATAAAAAAAGATACACATCATCCTTCCCTCTACCTCTTAACCACTCCCCTACCCTCACCGTATCGCGCCTTACCTTAATCTAGCCTCACACAAGAGAAAAACCAAAAAAAAAAAACATAAATTAATCCCCCCCACTCACGAATCAGAATAACCTCACTCCGCACCCTGTTTTCAGTTCTTTTGCGGCGACATCTCCCCACCTGCTCTAGGTTTCTTCGTGCTCTGCTCCCCAAGGGATTGACCGAACCTACGCCTATTGCTCCTCGGCCCCCCGGACGAAGGAAACAGCTCCCAAGCCTTCCCGCGCCGTAACGTAAAAGAAATAATAAAAAAAAAAATCGAAAAAAAAAGCACAACATTGAATCATAAAACCAACTCAGTGGGTTTGCTCCTCCCTGGGACGAGGAGGCTGGTGTGGGGCTGAACAGAAAACAATAAATGCAAAAAAAATAATTAAAAAAGAAAACAAACAAAAAAAAAAAAAAAAACAAAAAAAAACAATCAAAGAAAAGTGGGGGGGGGGGGGGGGGGGGGGGGGGAGGGGGGGTGGGGGGGGGGGGGGGGGGGGGGGGGGGGCGGGGGGGGGTGGGGGGGGGGGGGGGGGGGGGGGGGGGGGTGGGGGGGGGGGGGGGGGGGGGAGACAAAAACGAAACAACAAAAACAAAACAGATAAGAGAAAATCAAGAAAAGACGAACCCAAAAACAAAAAGACGAAAAAAAAAACAAAAAAAAAAAGAAGAAACGACACGAAATAGAAAAAACCAGAAAACAAATACCAACAGAAAAAAATATCAGACAATAAAAAAAAATACAAAAAAAAAAAAAAAAAACAAAAAAACAAAAAACAAATGCAACCAAGAAACAAACAAAAATAGAAATAAAAAAAAACAAAATAAAAAAAAATAAAAAAAAAAAACAAACTTACCGACAAAAAAAAAAAGAAACAAAGACAAAACAAAGCAAACACAACAAAAAAAACCAACAGAATTAAAAAAAATAAAGAGCACCCTGAGAAAAAAAACAAATAAAAAAAAAACATCATATACAAAAAAGAGGCAAAAAAACAAAGAAAAAAACGAAAAAAAAAAAAAAAGAATATACAAGAAACAAAAAAAGCACACGCAAGGAAAAAACACAAAAAATAAGAAAGCACACAACAAAAAACACAAAAACACCACAAACAAACAAAACATAAAAAAATAACCCACCAAAAAAACAAACAAAAACATCCAAAAACAACAAAAACACCAAACAAAAAACCACAACAAAAAAACAAACAAAAAAAAAAAAACAAAAAAAAAAACCGAACAACACCAACACAAAACACATACAAAACAGAACCATTAGACAACCCTAACTTACATAGAGCTCAGACCAAAACATAAAAAAAAGTGTGGTTCACCACAACAGCTCAAATCAACCAAACCACTGTAAAACTCCAGACCTTTTACCTGCTTAATTATGATGATGAAATAACGAAGGAATAGCCACACATTGTCCATGACACAGCTTTTGAGTCAATTGTCCAATTACTTTTGGTCCCTGAAAAAGAGGGGGCTACATATTAAAGATATTTAATTCCTAAACCCTTTCTCCAATTTGGATGTGAATACCCTCAAATTAAAGCTGATAGACGGCACTAAGCTCAAATTCATTATTTAACTGTAACTGAATTTATTTTGGTACACAGCCGAAATAACAAAACTGTATCAGTGTCCAATTATTTCCGGACTAACGTGTGTGGTAGTATATATGATATAGTATATATAATATATACATATATATATATATATATATATATTATTAATATATATATATATTATATAGATAAGATATATAGATATATAATGCAAATGTTCAGTATTTTTAGAATGTAGTTGTTTAAAATAGTTTGGGGGATTATTTTATGGTGTTCATTTTGTTTTCGTTTTTTTCCTTCTACAGTTAGAAAAACAACAGACGCCAAACAAGAGGCCCTGGGAAGGAATGAAGAAAATCCAGTCCCCCCCATCATGGGTTAAAAAGGACATGGAACCTGTGTCCCCTTCTCCTTTAGAACTAAAGACTGTGGAGTGGGAGAAAACAGGAGCAACAATACCTCTGGTGGGACAGGACATAATTGATCTTCAGACTGAAGTCTGAAAGTAAAAAAAAAAGAAGACTTGTTTTTGTTTCAAAAGAATATGATTCCGTATAAAAAGGAGAAAAGTTTGGTTTCTTTTGAAACCTTGTTAAACGACTTTTGCATTGTTCTCAGAAGGGATATTACGTTAGACACTCTTAGAGGTAGGTGCAACACAACATGACCTTTCCCAGGTATGGAAGAAGAGGAAAGTTAGATATGGGATAAAAAGGCTCAGTGGATGGAAACCAACTTCAGAAGAGTCTTCATCCTCCTAAAAATAAAGCTACCAGAATTTGAAAACGAGTAGGAGTAATCGATGTGGTTGACTGGCAATTATTCTCCATTACCCTGTTACTCAAAACAAAATAGTTTACTGTATCAGATAGAAATTAACAATGATTATATCTTATTCTGGCATATTATATAATGGTATTGGGCCCAACTACTTTTGACACTGAGATAAATCTTCAGTGATTTTATATCTTGCTCACCATCTCCATGTAAAATTACGGCTATATCACTGGTCTCCACTCGAGCTGGCCCAGAGCAGCGACAGTGACTGGGCGAGGTTGAGGTAGCCAGAAGTGAATCATCCCGGAAATCTGAGTACTTGGACATTAGAACCGAGTCACGTATTCTCAGCTATGTGAGGCTTTAAACGTATAGCAAGTAGAGGTTATACATGGAAAGTAAGTCTTTCACTGTTATACTGTAAAGAAAAAGTAAGAGTACCTTCTGATTACCTTGCCTTCATTCTTTGCTTGGTTAAGCAGAAGATTGTCATAAGAGGATTACCATCTACAGAAATGTTTTATATAGCTTTGTAACATGGCTTGTGGGACTTGACAGATTGCCTAGAATATTAAGCTATGAAGATGAAATAAAGTGTTCTGAAACCTAAGAGCACTTGTTTCTTGGCTCTCGTCCTTTTGAAAACCCCTTTCCATTGGACCAGGGATCGAGCAGATCTGCGGAGACTTCAACAATGCCGTATGTTTTCTCAGCGGCGATGTGGGTGGTCTCACTGAAGCCACTTTGTAGGACAAAGCAGTTTTGGCTGAATATGTGCAGAGCCAGAGAGTTGGCTTTGGAGACCAAAAGTGAAAGCTACTGGTGGACGTGTCAATGGGAAGAGATACATACATTAGCCTTGATGGAGGTTGCTTGATATGCAAGCATTTTTGCGCCAGTGTTTCTAAAAATGGCATTTATCTTGTCATTAGCTGTATATTAAAATAAATCAATAAATGTTAAAACAATTAAAAACCCAAAATAGTAAATCAAGAGAAACAAGATTACTTAAAACTGTGATGTAATTGTCAGATAATAGATTATATATATATGAAAAGAAAGCACAAGGCCTCTGATGCCGTGTTGTATAATATTGTAATTATTATAATTACACAACGAATTTTAGCAAATAAAAATCTTTATACTGTGTTTTAATTTTTTTTTTTTTTTAACACTCAATTCCCCCAGAACATCAAGTTTCCGAACATTAGCAGTGTTAAGTAATAACTAAAACGACGTGTTTGTTTAATAACTGTTCAGATTCTGCAATTTGTTTGGCCCAGTTCCTCTGGTTAATTCCATTTTTTTCTTACCTCTGTGTTTGTCAGTTCTTTCTGTACAGTTTTCAGAGCACAAATGAATGTGTTTTATTTCTAATAAAAAAAAGTGTAAACAGCAGTGTGCATTATTCCTACTACCTGATCCAGCACAGATTGGCACGGTCAGAATACATTGAAGGATTGGGTTACAAAGGTGCAGTATATTGAAATAGCAGAAGGTACAGTGCCGTTCATTCTTACCTGGTTAAAGTACAGTTTGATTTATGTATGTAAATGTGCAATCCAAGCTGTTTTTTCTTTATTTATTCTTCATTTTTTTAATACAAATTTGAAGCAAGGGGTCTCCGGTGCTGAACCCTGTTAATTTCAGCTCCGGAGAGCCCCTTCTCCTGCAGATATTTGCCTCCGAAGGGGGTGCCTGTATCTCTGCAGTTTTCAGTTTCCTTATCACATGGGCCAATAGGAAACTGCACTGGATGATGTCACGGCTTCTTATTGGCCCACACGTGTGTTACAGTGAACCCTGAAGTGGCTCCCGCTGCCCCCTACAGTTGTAAGTACCTCAGGAAGCAGGAGTCCCCAGAGCTGAAATGAATGGGGGATCCGCTCCAGAGACCCCTTGCTTCATTCCTGTATTTAAAAAAACAATGAAGAAAAGAAGAAAGATAAAACGGGTTGGATTGCATCGTTAAGGACATGCAATCTGTACTTCTATGAATTTCCATTGAAATATGTGATTGGTCCTCTGAAAAGGAAATACTGTAATTTGTCAATGGATTTGAAGCCAAAGGTGACACTGAGTGCTCATTTGAATGTAATTTCCCAGAATCCCTTGCTGCAGTGGAAGCACTATGCTAAGAGATAATGGGGGAAAGGCAGGGTTGCAGACCTGTCTGAGACGTGAATGTGCTCACAAGTGATTTTTTTTGTTTGCTGTATGTTATACGGTGAAGGGGTTTTGTCACTTTTTTATCCACCATAACTTATTTAATGTCAATAGTAATAGAAACAGTCAGGGGGCTATTTTGCAAAATATTCCTGGTGCAAAATACTGCCCTAGATATAGCAAACAACAAAATCCCATTGGTTTAAACTGTAACTTTTTCCCCGGAAGTGTTTAGGACCCAAAACAACCCCCGTCATATTTATGATGCTGAAAGACAGACAGCACCCAAGTGTCGCAGGCCTTTTGATGTTATATCCACGTGAATGCTTCTTGAGATATCACATGGAACCACTTCAAATGTCATAGGGACAGGCAAGTCCTCTTCTGCCTTCCGGGTCAAGTTTGTAGCTCTTAGAGAACTGTAACTTCAAAATCCCATTAAAAAATGAACAAAGTGCCATGAGGTTCTCAAGACCTCATAAGTGACCCTGGTGGAGTTCTGAAATCATCCTTAAGGCACTGTAAAGTTTATAGACACAATACATCAGAGGATCAAATTGAATGAGTCCAAGTTACAGTTATAGCAAAAACAGAGATTCAGGAGCGCAAATAGGTCATGGTCCGTGAGTGGTATAAGCAGTGCGGTTGTTCAGAGTAATCAACTACCAGTTGCTGGTGATCTTTCTGGAGGCATTGTCAGCCGAGATTTGGTCCCTCTGTCCCTGGTAATGCCAACTTTCCCTGCAAACAGCCGTCGCAGCTGGAACACCGATGGCAGGACTGTAGCGCCTCGTCCAGATTCTGACCCTGGGTGGTCTCAACACCTTTTTATGCAGCTTGCTTGTGAGTATAATACTTTTTTATTTGTAGCCGTGTCCCCCTTGCCCCCCCCTACCTCCGATGCGGGGAAGAGGGAAGCTGTTGCGGCTGCGGGCACGCTGCAGAGAGTTGTCGGGTGCCGCCGGAATGGCAGGTAGAACCGGTACAGGTATCATGGGTGTGTGGGATGTCGATGCGGGCGAGCGGGTCGCCCATGTCATGTCATGTCAGGGAGGCTCGCGCATGTGCAGCAAGCACCCGGCGGTCATTACAAGTTCATGCATGCGCAGAGGCTTCGCAATTGCGGTGGCCATTACATGCAGGCTCCGCATGGGAACTACAAGCCCCATAGTGCTTTGGGGCATAGGTCATGGGGCCAGCTCAGCCAATAGGACTGTTAGGCTAATCTGAGGAGAAGAGATACATTTTTGCGCGCTTGGAGCCACGCTAGTCAGTTGGAGCCATGACAGACAAGGGGAAGGTAGGGTCTGAGTGTCAGTGGCACTCAGACTAAGCCAGAGAATCCCCTTATGCCCCAGATAGGCCCCAATAACGTGTAGCTTGTGGCTGCTTCAGGGAAGGCCCTTAGATAGGGACACTTCCCCATTTTACTGTAGTGTCAGGGACACAGTGAAGATGCTGCGCGGTGATCATGGCCTGTGGTTTGGGACCATACCACCGCAATGTTCTCAAGACTCTTAAAGGTGAGACCCTCCTACCATAGTCCACCCAATGCAGAGACGGATGCCATCGCGGATCCTCGTTGCTAAGTCAGCCGCACCGAGTACTGGAGTATTAGGCAGATACCTCAACAAAGTGCACCAACAGTTCACGGGATAGCGCTACTCCCTACACTTTTGGGTGGACTATACATTGGGAAAGGGACATCAAGGTATTGGTGCCTAGCACCCGATGTACTTTGGACACTCACTGGTGGTATGGGTGGGGTGTTCATTATACTGTGTGGTTGTGTTCTGTTATATGTGTTGTCTGTAAAGGTTGTTATTATATACTGTGTGTGTTTACTATTACTATTGGCTCCTGAGAGGGGCTCCTCCCTCTACGCTGGAATCCCTCGCAGGTGGAGGTGCTGCATCGAGACGATAGTTATACCAACCCCAGGCTCCCAGAGGCTTGGGCCCTCTGTAAGCCAACAGGTAACGGCAGCACCGGTAGTCTCTCTCTCTATTTAGGGGGAAGAGGGCTACATAATTAAAAAGGAATCTGCACTATTAATGTCTTCATTTTTCTATATGGGATCCCCCTCCCTTTGTACCCAACATTCTTCATCTGGCTCTGATGGACGCCACAACGAGAGTACTTGGAAGCTCACACGAGTTGGTTACTTTGAACAACTGCACTGTTTATACCACTCATGGACCATGATCCATTTGTGCTGCTGAATCTCTGTTTTTGCCATTCATTTATGGACTTGGATTGAGTCCATCTCGGGAGCTTCAGGGATTGTATAAATGTATTATCAGTTTCATCACTGAAGAGTAGTCACATTCATCACCCTTAACGATATTTGTTCTCAATTCTTTTCTCTTCAAGTTAGTGACAGCAGATATTATTGCACCTGTGATCACACGATATCACATTACTGCAGTGGTGATATTTGTTGCATGCTTTACTGCAACTCATAAGGGAGGCACCAGTAACAACACTAACAACATTATTTCATATACTGTAGTGCTTTTATCCCATTGGGGCTTAAGATTCTTATCAATTAGACTATAGTGCGCGGTAGACAGCACATAGGAATTTTTACATAGACATCTTCTGCCCAGATGAGCTACAATCTATGTTTTTGGTGCCAGAGGCGCATGGAGATAAGTGATTTGCCCAAGGTCACAAGGAGCTGCAACCGGGAATTGTCCGCTGATTTAACTCGTAAATGTCTTTACTCACTGAGCCCCTCCTTCTTCAAAGGATGTCATAACCATTTGGTAAAAGGTGATATAACATCTGCTACATCTGTAAATGTTTATTAGGTGGTTCAGGCCATTTCAAATCAGACGCATACTGTATATATTTTTAAATTGTTTTTCGACTTTTTTCTGGCTTGTAAACACTGAAATTGAGTTAAGGTGGGTTTACATTACATTTCCGTCTTGTTCTGTTGCTTATTTTTTTCCATATGTGGAGGTGTGAATATTTAAATCTGATTGCCCTATCGCTGAGAGGGAGCAAACACGTTCTTTAGATACCCTGTTGTAAATGAAAACAGTAGAGAATTTCCACACTTCTACACAAATGAAAAGGGACTTAACAAGGATGCATTGATACATTATTAAAACGATTAAAAAGTAAAAATGTGAACATGTTTCCTTGTTCTGGGCATGCTGCCCAGGGGCGGATTGGGCTGTCGGGACACTGGGCAAATGCCCGGTGGGCAACTGCCACAGCACGCCTGCAGCACAGGCCCACAGCGCACCGGGGGGGGGAGTGCTTTGGGCCGGTGCTACGCATTGCATTGCAGTTACAGAGGCCCCGCGCTCTTCCCCATGGAAATGAAAATGATTATCAGGTGAAAAAGCAGGGCCTCTGTAAGAGAGACGCCCTCCTCTCGCGACATCATGATTTTGCTGTGGCATGTGATGCGTTGTCATGACAATGTGCTGTCACGTGATGCAGCGACATCACATGGCCGTGGCAATTTGTGAGGAGGGTGAGCAGGTAAGTGAAATGCCCGGGTCACAGGTCACCTCCAATCCGCCCCGATGCTGCCTATATCCTATTCTGATACCTTTTCCTTGTGTCTCTCTTCACACCCCACAACTACTGTAGTTCTCACCGTTTCATGCATTTAACCTACTTTGTCTCTTGTATCCCTGCCCTTTGCCTCACTCTCCCCCTCTTTTTTTCACGGACATCTTTTCCCATCCACCATCACCACTAGATTTCTGCCTTTTGTTTGGTAGATCAGTACTGCCTGTCCTGAGGAAGAGAGTAGTACTCTCCAAACCTTGTCTTTAAAATATATAGTCCGTAGTCCAAATAAAAAATGTATCACCTACAACTGAAATTCTCATTCATCATTCAAGTTAACAGTCCCCACAAAGGATTTTGTTTTTAATTTTCAAAGCAAATATCAAGATGACTAGTTGTGTTGAAATCTTTAACTGCCAAAGTGTTTGCAACATGTTGCAGACCTCTGGTAACAAAAAAAAGTTAAGGATATGAGTGTTTCACATTTCTTCCCTTTAAAACTCGATTTACGGAAGTTGAATTAAAAACGTTTTTGTTTTTTTTTCTCCCATAGAAAATAACTTCACTTTGCCTTTGTCATCTTGATCCTATTCTTCATTGTGAAATTAGAGGTTTAACTTTTAGAAGAAAAAAAATGATGTAAACAAATTTATGCTGTACAAACAAAAACACAAAGGCCAAGCGCAACATACAAAGTGACACAACATATAGTGCAATACTTCAGTGCTAATCTGCTCATGAGTAAGGGTCATTTAGTTAAACCCTTTGGCCAAAGCATTATAAGCCTGCAGCCAATGTCATGCATGACCAATTTTCAGGTCCTAACACTACCTGGTAAAATTCTCATGTACCTCTCTTTTTTGCTGGAGGGAGAACCACCCATATTTATGCTGTATTTTTTTTCTTAGTCCCATATGGAAAGCAGTCAATAAAAGTATTAGATTGTAAATAGTTTTTCTCCTAACTCTAGAATATAAGTGGGATTGGGAATTCAGAGACATGTAAGACTTCTCTATAACAGGGAAGATCACTTCACAGCTCATATATATTCCAGCATGCAACTGGTTAATTTACTATTGAAGAATGATTAGCTGCAATGATAAGCTAATTATCCTTGAATTATCATTATATTAATAGTTTTTAGTCATAATTCACAAGCACATTAAATGTATTACATTTACAAAGCAGAGTCGCAGCATGTATTAACATGTATGCAACTCCATTGCACTTAGTACCAGCTGACAGTTGTTTGCATATGCTTAGGTTGAATCAATGGGAGAGATCCCACTGATTGTGTGATTCTTTGTAAGCTCCCAAGCAGCCCCAACATGTGACCTCCTGACGAAATACGTAGTACGAAATGCGTTGAGGTCACGCGGGGCTGTTGCATATGCGTCCACAGGCTGGAGAGGTGTACGAGTTGGAGAGAGGAGGACACGGTCAATGGAGCATCGTGGACCTGGAACCGTTTTTAATCTACCCATCTGATCTCACCTCCGGATCTCCCAGCCTCACCTCCGCATGCCTTAGCTAGTTTGTAAGTAATTTTATTTTCTGTTACTGTTATTGTTGTAGTCCACTCAGTGGGACTTTGAATCTATATACAGTTATATACCTTATACTCTGTGCATTCTCTCCGCTTTTTCTTTGTGTGTCTTGTGTGAGTCCCCCTTTGGGTTCTCACATTCTCTAGGAGATTAAGGAGTTCTCACTATGGATGCAGCACGAGTATAAAAAAAAATTCTATGAGGACAGCTTGAGCGTGGATTTCAAATGTAGCGGTCATGTAAAATGGCTACAGTCATCTCTCCTGCTGACAGTAAGGCCTGGTAACTTGTGGGCATGCCAGCAGTAATTATGGAGGTTTGCCCTCACACCCTGGTGAGGTGCCCTGTGTATGGATGGGAGTGGTCACAGGCTCTGACTCCATGGTTAGTGATGTCAGAGGTGTGTCAGCTTCCAGAGTGTACATAAGGCACAGCACTGTGTCTAAAAGTTAGTTCTGAGTTCTGAGTGGAGTAAAAGTTATGTTATAGTAGCTGAGTAAGAAGACTGTGTCCAGGGACCTGGCACAGGGTAAAGACATCCCGGCTGGGATAGGGAATCCCTATTAAAGGAGAATTACACCTTTCAAAGGGAAGCACTGACTGATTATGAGTGGCTAGAGAAACTACTACGAGGGGCAGCATAGCCCACCAAAAGCAATAAAGATGCTCTTAATTACAAACCCTCTCGTGTACATGTGTGGAGTGAGTGTACAGACAGGAGCACCACAGAGGAGTTCCTCGCCAGGACCATCCCCAAGTGACCGAAGGGACCCTGATGAGGTGGAGGCGCTGCACTGGAACTAGGTAGGACTCTGCACACTACCTCAGCTGCCTGTCTGGACGGGTTCTCCCCACACACCATCATGCGGGAGACTCAGGAGTCCTGTAGCCAACAGGTGCACCACCAGACACAACCACACTGTAATGGGGACCGGTTAGACCACAGGGGCCAATGTGAGATTGGGTGGGTCAGGCCAAGTCAGAAATACCGTTACACAAACAAAAAACTTTTACCCAAAGACAGGCTAATAAAAATACTGGTCCCCTCACAGATTTGTGGAAAGCTCTATGGAAGAAAGTTATGAGTGAATTTAAATAAATATATGAAAATAAATTTTACCTTGATAAAGATAAAAGAAAGTTTGAGCTCATGACAAGCTGGTCGTAATAAATGAGGAAGAAATTATACTAGTTGAATGTCAGGATAGGACATGTGAAATAGACCTACATTTTAACCAATGTTCAGTGTTAGGGTTGAAAAATCAGTATTTCAAAGACCAATCTCAAAGTTGTTGCAAAATTCCTAGAACTGTATCAGGGATACAATATTAAGTGTATGCTTTGTGGAAAGAAAAGCAGGGGAAGAGATTAGCAGAGATATAAAGGGATTGCAAGGAAAACGATGAACTGAACTTAAAAATCAATTCAGCTCTCATGTCTGTAGCCCACAGCTGCAGAAGCAGCCCCCGCACCTCCCTTCTTCACCGAAACTAACACAGGAGTTTGTAAACTTCACAGTATACAGGTTAACTATTAACCTAGATAGAAATTTGCTAGAATTAAAAAAAAAAGTAGTTTTTAAAGTAGTTTAAAAGAAATTAATGCAGATATCATGAAAGTATTCAGATTAGTTACATTATAAGAATAAGCATAGAAAAAGGACATTCTTATTAAATTTGTGTTGTTTTTTTTGCAGGAATAAGAATTAAACTGTTTTTTTTTTTTTCCCTCACCCAGAGTGTAGCCAAACAATGCACTAATGTCTAGTGTACATTTTTTGTTATCAATGATAATGTATAATTTTTTTGGATCATATGAAATTATTTGACTATAAATCAGAAGCGTTCGAATTTCTTTGTTTTGCACTGAAAAAGAAAAATGGGACATCCTTTTTAAATGTTTTTTTGTTTGTTTTGTTTTTGTTTTAGAAAAAAGCATGGTAAATTCTGTGAGGAATACTTATTATATGTCGTGGAGTGAGATATTGTGTCACTCTACCATTGAATGATTTAGAAGAATAATAAGGGTTAAAATAAACTTAGCTAGCATTGTATTCTAAAGTTTGTTAGAGTAATGTTTTAAAAGAATATTTGAATTTTGCCAGCTGTAAAAGTATTGTTCGAAGAAAGTGAAGACCAAAAACAGCGCACAACGCTCATAGTGAAGTAAAATCTAGTATAATAAAATTGATCATTGAAATGGTATGTAGTGTGTGTACATCAGAGTAATTCTTTTAAACATTTCATGTTATACTGTAAGACATGGGTTACCACACTGGAGCGGACGAGATCGATGTTCGACACCGTCTGGTCTCTCCTGGAGCGTGTCGGAATAGGGCTGGTTTCTTCACCGGAGGTGGCACCGCACAAGCGGGCACGATAAATCCTCCTTGACGTATACAGGAACCAGTCTCTTTGGCAGTGTGTTCCGGGGATAGATATTTAAAATAGAAATAACTTTCCAGGGTCGCATGCACAGCAGTGTTAGAAATAGAGACACCCGATGTCACCAGACAGCATCCCGAGGGATTGTCCATGAGGTTTCTGTCAGGAAATCACAATGAAACAACTGCAGACACCAGTGGGGCAATATGGATACTAGTGTCCGAAGAGAGTAAAAAGACTACAGCCCAAGGTAACCCTGACAGTGTGAAGCGGCAGTTGATGACATCACTGTATATCGCCACAGCAGCTGCGGCTCGACGGGATATGCCAAAAAAACAATATTGAGCCACACGTCAGTACTAAGGGCTAAAAGAGTCAAAAGCATATAAACAGTATAAAATCCTACGCGTTTCGTGGTTCACCAACTACTTCATCAGAATGATTTTATACAGAGCACTCATAGGGAATTTGTACCCACCGGTCTCTAAGGATTGGTCGAACATTGGGGGTGTGCACGGCCAATCCGAATTGAGCAAAGGGTTTTAGCCCAGCTGATGTCATCATTTCGGCCGGCCCATTTAAAAATAAAGTTTAATAAGAATGCAAACATATAAAAACAACACAACATATTATAAAAGAATGGGCTGCAATGAGAAAATAAACATATGTTAGGTTTGCATACTTTTGTAAAAGTATTGTGCTTGTGTACTACATGATAACACAGAGTATATGAAATACCTATTAGTGGTATAGAATATTATATTAACCTTTCTTTACACCCTGACTCCCAGTATAAATTTGTATTTACATATAGTAATTCCATAGCTCATAAACATATTTTCACCAGGTTTGATAGGTTTTATAGGTTTTGGAACTCCTGGGTGTGGGAGATACTATGTTACAATATGTATATGATCTATTGATAGAAATAAAATATGAAGTACTGTATAACAGGATGTTTTAAATAAAGCTTTTTTTTATTGTTTTAGAGGAGTCCGGACTGAAACTGAAATATATCTAAACCATAAGATTAAAAAAAGTAAAAGTAACATTTTTAAGGTAATAATAATAATATTAGACAAAAGAAAGAGAATAATCTAATAATGGAAGGAAACATTATAGATATTTACCCCGGCCCACTTCAATCACAGGATTGAGAACATTTTGGAGTTTTGTTAATTTGGGTACATTTTTCAAGGGAATTTATAGAAGGTTTTTCAGAAAAACTAGACCTGTCTATAATCTTTGAAAGGGAGATTTACAGATTCACAAGGAATTACTGTACTATAGGAAAGATTTTTGTTTTAAATTGTTTATTTTTTGTTATTAAGGTTTCTCTGTTCAAACCTATAATAGGAAACTAACTGTTTTCCTAAATGAATCGATCCTGTCTGATTTTTAAACCGCAGTAATTAAAAAGACTGAAATTAGGAAAAATGTGTTCCTTACCACAACAAACATGGTCGGAGTATATACATGTTTGTTGAGGTGGGATATAATATGGTAATTATGATTCATAATTATAAAAAATATTTAGAGAATCAAATTATTTTCAACTTTAAAGAAATTCAGTACTATCACTATTATAGTTTAGAAAGTTGTTAAACAGAATTCTAGGTCACAAAAGTCAAAGAAAAGTATAGTATATACAGATTAGTGTAAATTATACAAAGGAAAGGCAGATACATATGAATAAACAGGTGTCACTGCCAAGAACCTGATACTGTATTTGATTATCTCCTCAGGTGAAGGATGAATTTGGAAACCTGGAAGAGTCTCCCATTTGGACACAAAGTACCTGACAAACCGGAATTTTCTTTTTCCCATGAGAGTAGAATATTAACAGGTCCATAGTTTCTGACACTTTTTGGAACCAGAGATGTCCGATGTCCAAAAGTGGATAAAGAAAAAGAAACACCATTTTCTAAACCAGAACCAATGATAAAGGACATGGATCCATCAGATGAACAATAACCATTTCAGGAACCAAAATTGGAAGACAAGATCGGAAGCAAAAAGAAAATAAAGAAACGTTGTGAACAAATCATTCTCCATAAACTATTTTATGTTATGATTTATATGTTTTTTATGGGAAAATATTTTGGGATAAAAATTATGTGTTGGAGACATACTGTATGTCAAAATCAAGATGGTGATCTATTTGGGAAGATCAATATAAATGTGACCCACTATATCCTCACATGAATAGACATATGTAAATAATGATTCTGAGATGTATTTTAAGAATGTACAACTCAATGTAATAGACAATCCTATTCAGATACATACAGACAATCTAGATATTTTGGCTACAGAAGTAATATTTTGACTCCATGCCTGGTATGTGAATATATCAGGATGCAATTGATATAGACACTTTAGTAAGTATATGTAGTATATATATGGCAGAATTAGAGATCTTTTGTTTTGAAATCCAACCGTTCGTAAAAAGTTCATAAATTACCTTAAGAGGGGATATGACGATAGGCTTGAAGTCATTCTAAAATATTGATTATGCCATATGCTCTATATTCATTTATATTCCAGCATGTAACTGGTTAATTTAGTATTGAAGGATGATTAGCTGCAATGATAACAACATAAAATCAGCTGAAGATAGCCAGGTGTATACATGTTTTAAACCGTGTATGTTTAATGTTTGCTGAGTTGAATAGTATATTGTCTTGAATTTGAATGCAAAGGTTAGTTAAATAGATAGTACTGTAGTAAGACCATACAATGGCGAGAGGTATTAAAGGATTAAGAACAAAGTTAATTCTGTTGTTCTTAGTGACAGACCAAAGAGTGTCATCTATGTCACAGTAAATTTTTCTAAATGAAGAAAACAGTGTTCTAAGATTGATAATTAACTAATAGTGTTTTGAGCTCAGAGTGAATAAAACAAGTGAGATTGTTTGAGAGAAAAATACTGCATAACGAGTATAATTTCATAAATTTATGAAATTCAGAATCCTTTACCACCAAGCAAAGAAGAACAGAGCTAATGAGTCTCCACTCTATAACTATATGCCTGACTGATGCAATCCTGATGACTGAAGTTATGCTGTAAGAGATGTTTTCTATTTGGTCCCTGATTAAATGAAGAAAAGAACCGTGCCGTGGACTATTTGATATATATTTAATTTAATGCAGAAAATCTTCATTTGGTGAACCAGCAAGTCCAGAAAGACTAATCTTCTTTAGTAGATAACCTCTAAGGCTGTATTCCAGCTCAAGCTCACAGTCTGATTTCGTTTCGGTCTGCGCACATGGTGAGGCACCATGTTCCGGGGAGCGGGTGTCTTCTTTTTTGTAGTGAAATAATGTGTTGCCTCTGTCCTTTGAGGATTCCTGGACCTTTGGGGCATCTTCCCACTGCTGGTTGCAGTTTATATTGCTTGATCTCTGCAAAATTCAGTTGTTTACCTTCCATGTGCTGATGTGTGTGAGCGGAGGCTGGACATGCGCCCCCATAATCGCAGTGTTTTAGTTAATCGAGCAGACTACAAACCATAAAACAAAATGACCGGCATAAGTCCAAAAATGTTATTTTTTTGCTCACCTTATTTTTTTCTTACAGTTGAAATCTTGTTATACACCCCACAGACCTGCTATTGAATATTTCATTTTCAATAAGTTCTTGCGACAAGTAACCTAATCCAGCTTTGCTCAATGAGGATGCAGCCACTTTTCAATGTGTTTCCTTACCCTGAATGGACTTCATTCATAATCACTGCAATGGTAACAGAAACAGATACAGTACATGTTTGCCACTTGTTACAGTACCATTTTCTTGTGGATGATTAAGTTTGTTTCACAAAGAAGATCAATAAAATGTTGTTATGCTTCTAGCTCAAAGGATGTGTATTATTGCCCTTAAATACATCATAAACAAAATGCTACAGCACATATTTATTCTAAAGATAGCAAATTCCCCATGTAGCTCTTGCAACAACCTGGTATCTTCCCACACAATTAGCACTGTGGTATGTACGGGTTAGATACAATTGTAAACAATTTTGCTATTAGCCATTCCTTGTGATGCACTGTTCATGCTGAGTTTGGTAACAATTGACAGAAACTGAAAATTCAAATCCAATAATGTAATACACCCAACCATCATCCTTTTATGGAAATGATTCGTAACATGTGATAAAAACAGCAAGCTTTCGTCCTGTCTCCCTCCTGCCTTTTGCTTCTAAACTCCTTGTACGTCTTGCATTCTCTCGCTTACTCCATTTTCTCACCACCTATTCTCTCCTAGACCCTCTACAATCTGGCTTCTGCACTGCTCACTCCACTGAAACAGCCCTCACTAAAATAACTAATGACCTCAATGCTGCCAAAGACAAAAGTCATTACACTCTGCTCATATTTCTCAACCTCTCTGCAGCATTTGATACGGTGGACCACCCTCTTCTTCTTCACATTCTCCATACTCTTAGTATTCGTAACAAAGCTCTTTCCTGGATCTCCTCTTACCTCTCCCATCGTACTTTCAGTGTCTCTTTTGCTAACACCTCCTCCTCTATCAATCTCTATGTGGGGGTTCTTCATCTTCATCCAGTTCTTCATCCTGGGACCTCTTCTCTTTTCTCACACTCTCTCTAGGTGACCTAATCACGTCTCTTGGGTTCAAATATCACCTCTATGCTGATGACATACAAATGTACTATACAACTCCTGACCTTACACCTGCTGTACAGACCAAAGCTTATTAATGTCTCTCCACTATTTCATCCTGGATGGCCCTCTGCCGACTGAAACTTAGCATGTCAAAAATGGAGCTCCTCATATTTCCTCCCAATCCTTGCCCTACTGCCTCCTTCCACATTACTGTTGGAAGTACTGTACTATCATACACCCGGTAGCACAAGCATGCTGCCTAGGAGTCACACTCGACTCCTCTCTCACATTCTCCTCTCACATTCAAAAGGTAGTTAATACCTGTCATTTTTCATCCGCAATATTACAAAGATACGCCCTTTCCTCTGTTGATTGACTGCTAAATCTTTGACACAGGCCCTCATTCTCTCCCGTCTCTGTAACCTCCTGCTGTCCGGCCTTCCTGCCTCTCACCTGTCTCCCCTACAATCTATCCTAAACGCTATTGCTACAGAATCACTCTACTCTTTCCTAAATCTGTCTCGGCGTCTCCCCTGCTGAAATCCATTCCTGGCTTCCTATCAAATCCCGTATCACTCACTCAATTCTCCTCCTCACTTTTAAGACTTTACACTCTTCTGCCCCTTCTTACATCTCAGTACTAATGTCTCACTATGTGAGGATTTGCCGTTCCGGCGTTCAGGGACCATCCCCTCACCTGGCTGTACGTCATGGGCGCTCATCTAGTCTCCCCGCTGATGCACGCGGTAGGCTCCGTCCCCGCTCTGTTGTTAAACAACACCAGCATGGCAGTGACACGCGTTCCAGGCTCCGCCCCCACTCTGATGTCTCAAGGAACCGGCGTGGAAGTATCACACACTCCAAGTCCCGCTCTCTGAACCCTGTGACACGTGCGGGCTGCAAGTAACCTCCTACCTCCTACCTGATCGGCTGCATCATTGGACAAACCTGTGTGTACCAGCAGCCTATGACGATTCACTTCCTGGTTCCACCCCTGCTTGCTATTGGAGTCTCCTTCCTTATATGCCATGCACTTTCAGCTTACCTTTGCTGAGTATAGTCAGTGTGACGCCGTGCCTTGCTGCATTCTGTTCCTGATACCTTGTTTTGCCTTGTCTGCCTGATTAACCCTTTGTTGCCTGAACCCTGCTAGTTACTTGGACTCCGCTTCTCTCCGCTCCTGACCTTGGCAAAGTACTCCAACGTTCCGCTCTTCTACAATCCTGACCTTGGCAAAGTACCCCGACGATCCGCTCTTCTACAATCCTGACGTTGGGAAAGTACCATAACGATCCGCTATTCTCCAATCCTGACCTGGCAAGTATATACGACTACTCTGCACTCTATAACCCTGATCTGGCTTGCACGACCAATCTACATCCTAGGTGCACCCGCGTGGCTGTGGGTTGGCGTTCCTCAATTCCCTACCTCAGCACCGTGGTCGCACTTCGTTTGTGGTGAGCTACGCGTTACACACTATGCACCATCCCGACTCTTGCTTTTTGCTCAAGGATGTCTTCTTGCTACCCCTTTCTTATCTAAAGCCCTCTCCCACCTTAAACCTTTCTCACTGACTGCCCCACCCGTCTGGAATGCTCTTCCCCTCAATATCCTACTAGCACCCTCTCTATCCATTTTAAGACACACTTTTAAACACACCTGCTTAACTAAGCATATGAGTCGCTCCGTGGCTGATACTTTACATCTCATACCAAAACCCTTTGCAGACACACTTACCAGAACACCCTCCTACTGTCTCTGTACATTCTTCCTACCTACCAATTAGATGGTAAGCTCTTTGGAGCAGGGACTCCTTTTCCTAAATTTTACATTTATGTCTGAAGCACTTCTTCCCATTAATTGTTATTTGTATTATTTGTTATTTATATGATTGCCATGTGTATTACTGTTGTGAAGCGCTATGTACATTAATGGCGCTATATAAATATAGACATGCATACAGGTGCGCCGACGAGTATTCTAACACTTGCCTTAAACGTGTCTTGGAAAATCTGGGGCAATAACCAACAAGATCAAGGCACATGCTGAAAAGATTTCAGTGACATTTCTGCAGAGACTAATGGCCCATCGAATTAACACAGCAGGGGTCCCTGGCAGTCCCATTCAGTACTACCGGGGGTTGCCTTACCATGCATGTCTCCGGATTGGTAGTTGGGGGCGGAGTTAGTCACTGTCGTCTCTGTGTCTGAATATACTGATTAGGTGTATACACATCAGAAGACCATTAGCAATCAAAGTGGGTGGATCGCATGTGAGCTGTGAGTATTGGCTGGTTATGTTATTCTGTGTCTATATATATGTTAATAAAGTTGTGATATGTATACCTTGAGAAAGCGCTCTGTGAAGCGTGAAACGTTGGTAGGGCTCTCCATTGCCCTGTTTTTCCATGACCAATAAATAATCTTTTTATGGGATACGCACCCTCCTTTCTACTTTTTTGATACCTACAGTAGTGCTCTTCCAGTTTTTCTCCTTCTCTACTAGCCTACCCCATGGACGGAAGCACACCTGGGGACCCCTCACCTTTGGATCGCATGGACAGTGCAGCACTCAGAGTGAGTCAATCGCTTGCTACATGTTTTCCTGATCAGGCCTTTATTTAGACAATTGGTACGTAATAGGGTGTTATTATGCTCAATCTTCCTGGTGTTATTGTTAACAACAGCGTCACTTATTAGTGAGCTTACTATCCGGGACTGCAACCCAGTACCTGTCTTCTATCAAGTTTATGTTTAGGGGTCCCCCCTACAAGTATCTGGTTATTCATTCATTCATTTATCCTACTGTTGGGTCTTTAGCATTACGCAGTCACATGGTCTGAATGGGACTACCAGGGACCCTCGCTGTTAATAAGATGGGCCATTAGTCTGTCTGCAGAAATTTTGCAGCATGTACCCAGCATGTACCCAGCATGTACCTAGAATGTTTTCAGCATGAACCAAGTATGTACAGTACCTGGGTCTTGTTGATTGCCCCAGATTGGTTTTAGAAAACTCGTCGGTACTACAGTACATACGGTCCGGCCCTGATTAATGAATTGGATTGAGATTCAATAGAAGGTGGTAGGCTTTAGTTGACCTTAACTCCCTTTCAAATGAATGGGAGTTTAGATGTGCTAAAACAATACCCTTTAGGGAATCTAGGGGGTGGAATGCAGACTAATTATATAGAATCAGCATCCAGATTACCATTCTGGCTCTGCATTAAAAAATATTATATGGTAATGTGAATAAAAAATCAAGCAAATCTCCCAACAAAGCGCACCCACAAAGTGTTGATAAAGATCAGGCATTAAACCCCATGTGGGACTCAGAATGCTTCTCCCTGTCCCAACGTTGATAGGCTCAGATGTGATGCCAAATGAGGTTATGGTGTAGTGATCCCATAAAAGAAAGGGATCAAGAGGATGGTGCAGATCGTAACAATAATGTATTCACAATGAAGTACATTTCTTCAAGAACACCAGAGGAAGGTTCTACTTGGGTCGGAGCTGCAAAAACTGGTTACCAATCTTATTTATTACAATTATCACTTTCTCACTGGTTATTCATTAACCCTGTATTATTGCAATCGCAATTGGCACATATTTATTTGTGTATATTTCCACACAGTGTTTATCCGCTTATTCACTATTGATATTGTTTTTTTTTTATATTCACTTTCTTACACTAATAGAGCGTCGGGGGGGAAATGTGTTGTTCGTGTTCTGCATTGAAAATAAGTCCTATCTGCTCTATTCAGATCTAACCGGCAGAGAATCTGTACGCACAGAGCTTTCTTATAGTGGAGGTTTATCATTTCAAAAAACAAAATAGTCAAAAATACTACAAATCATTAACGGTTATAACTTTTTACCCCTTGAGTGCCATGGCGGGAGCGACCACATGATTGCGGAGTCACTGATGATGGAACAAAAGAGAGGGGCCTTCTTCTATTCCACAGCAAACCAGATCCCGTTCAGCATGACCTAGCTACTACCTCATGGTGCCCCTAGAGCAGGGGTGGGCAACCAATTTTTCAATGTAGCCACAGGTGTGGCGAATTATAAGGGAAAATAGCCACACCATGCAAAAATTGTTATTTTGTTGCGCATGCAAAAATTTAAAACACTGTGTGTGTCTATGCTTTCATTAGTACACATATATATGTTTGTGTGTGTGTATATATATATATAAATATATGTGTGTGTGTGTTTGTGTGTGTGTGTGTATGTATATATGTTTGTATGTTTGTGTGTGTGTGTGTGTATGTATGTATATATATACACACACACACACACACACACACACACACACACACACACACACACACACACACACACACACACACACTCACACACACATAT
Organism: Ascaphus truei; assembly: GCA_036426205.1. Taxonomy (NCBI): domain Eukaryota; kingdom Metazoa; phylum Chordata; class Amphibia; order Anura; family Ascaphidae; genus Ascaphus; species Ascaphus truei. The sequence continues at coordinate 5,518,364 of CM071568.1, read as the reverse complement.
ATAAATATATACACACACACACACACACACATATATATAAATATATACACACACACATATATATATATATATCTACTATATATTTGTGAAATCACTGTATGTCAACATGCATTACTAAAACAATTACTTATGAACCATTTACAAAAGATATAGAAATGTCACATATCACTAAACCAATCACGTATATGAAGCTCTATGGATCCCAAGGGGGAATATCCCCCCTAATGTATAAACATATATGATGGATAAACCCTCCACCCTCCTCCTAGCTCGGAGTTAGGTAATCACTGTTCATGTATTTAATTTTATTTTCAACACAATTTCGTCAAATAGATTTTAATCAGCATCTATTGTGTGAAACTAATGCAATTGTCTGAGTATCTCATGTCCAGGTGCAGTCCTTCCAATTAGATGAAGATAAAGGTGACGCAAAAGCGCTTTTCATCTAAAGTGGAGAGCCCTATTCCAGATTCTACCCAGTTAGAGTATTTTTCCCGGATCCATGTTACACAAGTGCACCCACAGTCGCTTCAAATTAAACCTCAACAAAGGAGGGTAGGCCTAAAGACACAGCCGTTCTCAGTTGGTGTTTTGGTTCATAAGAAAACCCGGCACTAACCAAAAAAAGGAGAAAAGTTCATAGGAAGAAAACCCGTACCTCAACATATGAACTTTGAACTTTTTAATAACCTTTCTTTTTTTTTTTTAACTTTGGTTTTATTGAGTTTTTCAATTACAGAATACATATACAACTGATATAACTTTATGCTGATTACAAAGTCTTTTTGTTGTATTTTAACATATATCCAGATCATGCATTGTGGGATAGGGAAACTTAGGGAAATGCGGGGAGGGAAGGGGGGGGGGGGGGGGGGGCAGGGGGGGGGGGGTGAGGTGCGGAGCTCGTTACCCGATGGTCTAAAAGTATCTGGGAATCAGCTAACCAGAGAGATCCCGGTTCCTGATCCTCTGTGGCCGTTCTTGCCTGGTCAGGGGTCTAGGGTATCCCTCACTGGTCTCATCAAGAGTATTCCTGTACTCGTTAGTCTCTCGTGCTCCCCGTTCAACGCCTTTATCAAGGGAAAACGCACCTACTACTATCACAGCATGATGGTATCTCTTTCCACTCCCGGGATGTCCGTCTGGGCCAGCCAAGGCGTCCAGGTTTTTAAATAAATTTCGCCAGTGTCATTGACCAGACTTGTCAATTTCTCCATCTGGCACACGAACCAAATTCTGTTCCGAATCTTGGGGATTGAAGGAATGTCGGGGAGTTTCCACAGTGCTGCGATCTCGCACCGAGTTGCAGTTGCGAAATAGGCAACCAGTTTATTACTTTCTTTAGTCCACCCCGGAGTCGGCCTATTTAATAGAAACCGCCATGGATCCAGGGGAATTTTAAGGACAAAGATCCTCTCTAGCCAATCTCTAATTTTTCGCCAAAGCGGTCTGATCCTCGGGCAGGACCACAGCATGTGTAACAGATCGGCCGTTACTCCGCACTGTCTAGGGCACAGGGGAGAGTACCCTGGAACAAATTTAGATAATTTCATGGGAGTGTGATACCAGCGCATTAGGACTTTATATGCATTTTCCCTTAATGTCGTGCAAGAAGAGCTCTTAGCTGAAGCCATAATTATTTTAGCCCAGTCCTCTGCCTCTAGTTCTTCACCTAAATCTTTCTCCCACTGGTCCATGTACCTCAGTTTGCACCCAGTCTTAGCCCCTGAACCGATCACCTCCTTGTACAACAGCGATGTGAGTCCCCTAGTATCCGTCTCAACCAGACAGAGCTTTTCAAATCTGGTTAGTGGGGGACGAGGGGAAACATTTATGTAGAATGCTCGGAGTTGGAGGAATCTAAATATCTCCGAGGGGGGGATGTCTGATTCCTCTCGAATTTGCGCAAAGGGCTTAATATCTTTCCTCCCCTCTAAATCTCGAAGCCTATATATACCTAATTGCTTCCAAATTGTAAATTCCTTTCTGTACAGGCCCGGAGCAAAGTCTGGGTTGCCCCATAGCGGGGTCATCATCAGAGAGCCCTTCGTTGTCAGAGTGCACCTAAATTTATTGGACTCCCAGATAGCCAGTGAGTTAGTCACAGATGCCAGCGGCTGTTTCATCAGCTTCAAGGCTGTTTTGGGTAACCAGATCATGCTTTTCAACTCTATTGGAGAGCAAGAGTACTATGGAAAGAGACCTCGCTCAAACCCCTAGATGGAGTAGCGTGCTGCCAAGGGAGTGTTGTGATGGAGATGGGGGAGTGTACCTGAGACAGGTACAAAAGGTCCCTTATATTGGCGCACAGCAGACCCTTATAATATACTATGGTCAGGGGTGAATGAAATGTACAAAGCACAAGATAAAATAAAAAAAGTTTATTAAATATTTTACAATGTTGTGTGGTGTAATTCACTTAGATAAAAATAGACTGGATAAGTCTATACTACTACTGGGTATCCCTAGTCGGTGCCAGTGTGGGATAGTGATCTCATGCCAAATGGCTCAAAATAGGAAGTGTTTGAGGCAGTGTGTGAAAGATCAATGCATACAAATGTTTACTGATACTCAGCCAAATCTTAATAGTGTGTGTAGCAAGTCTAGGTTGTATGGTAGCTGCCTGCACTGATGTAATGTGCTGATATGAAAAGGCTAAAGTCCAAAACTAAACAGAAGAATTGGCATTGAAAAAACGGGACAGGTTTTTTCCTATTGATTTGGCATTGAAAAACGGGACTGGTTTTTTCCTATTGTACTTGTAGAGTCACCCTGTATATCAGATGGAAGGTCCAGCTGGTGTATGTATCATGATTCTATTAGCTCAAATCACCATATAGAGATGTGGTCTTATACAGGTATACATGCACCCTGTCTCAGCTACAGTTCTAACCCTTTGTAACTGAGGGAATCATTGCCAGCTCGCATATGTTATATATAGTTTGTGGGTGAGCACAGGGAGCACTGTCAAAGTTGTAGCAGTGCTGGACACCTCTTTAAGTGGGTGTATCAAGGAGTGCACGATCTAGATATCAAGTGAAGATGCCATGAGAAGCACTAAACATTTCAGCAGTACTGTTAGGTAATACAAAAGTAGTGGTGTGTCGGCAAAGACCCGACATGCAGCATGTTTCGTCGCTGCTTGCGACTTCTTCTGGTATCTTGTATCTCTTTAAGTATGGCCGGACCCTGATCAATCACGCTTATGCTTGAGAAGTAGATCTCTTAACTTTATTTGTAGGGATGTGATTTTTGCGTTTCTCTCTCTTTTTCGTTTAGCTGCTAGTTTAATAAGGGTCCCTCTCAGGGTTGCTTTGTGTGCTTCCCACAAGACCAAATGGGACTGCACACTGCCTGTGTTAATTTGGAAGAATTGATCTATTTCCTCGCTAATTATCTGATCCGTCCGTGGCACTTTCAATAAAGCCTCATTCAGTTTCCAATTTGCTCCTGGCCTGTCTAGGAATTTTTGAGTGCACCGTAGTTCTATGGGTGCATGATCCGACCATGAAATATCATGGATCCCCGAATGGGTGATCTGCGGAACCAGTCTGCTAGAGACCAGGAAGTAATCGATTCTGCTATAGGAGGTATGGGGATGAGAGAAGAATGTGTAATCCCTTTCTAGTGGGTGCATCTCCCTCCAAATGTCTACAAGATGACTCTCCCTGAGTCCCTTCTGTAAGGCATCTATGTATTTTCTCTTGTTAGGCTTGCAAGGTCCCGACCTGTCCACTCCGGGTCGATCGCCACATTGAGATCTCCTGCCACGATTATATCTCCTTTAGCAACTGATCTCAATGTATCGAAGAACTTCCGAATGAAGGAGGGGTCCTGCTCACAAGGAGCATAAATCGTAGCTAGTGTTATAGGCTGAGCTTGGATTGTGCCAACTATAATTAAAAACCTACCATCTTTGTCTCTCTTAACTACCTCCTCTATAAAGGGGATATTGTTATGCATCAGGATCGCCACTCCACTTGCTGAGGAGAGATAGAACCGTTTGAAGCTCTTATCCCAATATTTAGGGGCGCTTTTGCTGCTGAAGTGCGTCTCCTGAAGAAACACTATGTCAGCCTGCTTGCGTTTGTAATCTGCTATCGCTATTCGGCGTTTGCCTGGGCTGTTTAAACCTTTGGTGTTATGGGAGACCATGATCAAAGACATTGTGCATCAGGGTGGTGTTTACCGCTGCAATTGCTAATTCTTGTGTAGTCCTCCCGGACCCCTGAGCCCAGTGGCTCCCATACGTCTGCTAGGTTCTGAGCTCGCACCTCACAGGGAGGGGATGGAGGGGGAGGGAAGGAAAGGAAAGTAGGGGACAAAACAACTAAGTGGCCGATGTTGATTCTGGTCAACAACGGTCCCTTGGCCCTCGGGCTAATCTCGCGCCCTGGAATGCCCAAAAGGGGCTTCCCTATCCCCAACCATCGCCTGTGGCTGGGTGCCCGAGGGACTTGTCTGTGCATGATGGTAACGCCCATTCCTGCACAGCTCGAGTCACAGGCAGTCGGCCCAGGTGGTCCCGGTCCCGGCATATTTTATTACAATAAACAAAACATATTTTAACTTTTAGGAAACTTGTGTACCTATTCAAAACAATATAGGTATAATACTGAAACTAGTAACAGTGAAATTGATTAAATCTTTGTTATCGTCCCCAGCCAGCTGTGTGCCTTCCCCTAATTTATGGAATGTAAGATTCTGTGTTGCGGCAGAGTTCATTTTGTGCGACCCCTTCTCCCTCGCTTCGTTAGACCGACTCATGGGGGGGACAGTCCGTGATACCTCATTTAACGTTAACCATTAATCTAATTTGTGTGTAGTCTCTGGTCTCCATTCCTGTCTTCGTTCTGAGGTCTTGCAACCATGTCGTACCCAACTCCCTCCCTCCACCCCCACCCGCCCCATGCTACCGGACTCTTGTGTGCTGGTTCGGAAATGCCGCTTAGGCTGGACCTGCTGTGCTTTTATTTGCTGGTCGTGGAACAGCTGTGAGTCGTGGTGCGAGCCCTCTTGACGACCACCCCTCATAACAGTGCTGCCCCCCGAACTCTTCTCGACATTCTGGTTGATCTCGGCTGTAGGGATTGGAGAGACATGTTAATGATAATGTGCTACCTCAGGGTGGGAATAGACCTCCAGACAGGTCCTCTCATCGGACTTGTCCTATTATCCCTCCTGACCTCTGGGCTGAGTTGACCCCTCTCTGGTTCGCCTTTCCTTACTTAGATAATCCCCTACTTACTTATGCTATGCGTCTGCTTGGGGCCTTCTTATTTCTCTCCCCCGTTCCCTCCTCCCCCCCTTCTCCCTCTCCTCTGCCTAGCGCAGCCTCAGCTAACTCCCCCCCTTTTCTCTCCCCCCCCCTAGCCTTTATTCCGCTCTTACCCTCCTCCTCATTCTCACTCCGCTGTTCTCCTCATTCCCCCTCCTCTCCGTTTCTCCCCCCCCTCGGTCTCCCTGCATCCCCTACCCTCTGCCTCCTCTCTTCCCTTTTACTGACTATCCCCCTCTGGAGGCTTAATCCTGCCTCCGACCGCTTCCTCGCTCAGCTGTGTCAACTCCCCCTCTCCCCTCCCGCTGGTGATAGCAACTTATGGTAGGCTGCTGTTGATCTTGTTGCGGCTCGGCCTCCATGTTTGTTCCGTCTCGTCTCCTGCCGGCCTCTGACATCCTGTTCTGCTCTGTGTCCGTCTCCAGATGACGTCACCTCGCTCGGCACCCTGCTCCTCGTCATTCACACGATTCCAGGGGATCTCACCGCCATTCTGTCTCCCAGGATCTTCTTTAGCGCTATGCCGCGCTCCGCCACCAGGGGTCTCACTCATCACAGATTTCCATAGACTGCGCAAGATGGCCGCTGTTCCATTTCCCGCCACCAAGAGGTCGCTGTCTCGTCCATCTTCCCCACACATCAGCAAGATGGCCGCACCATGCTCTTCCCGCCACCAGAGGGAAACAGATCTCCAGGCCACTCCAACTGCAGTGCTGTGAACCGGGGAAGGCTCCTTTAAATTCTGACTTGGGGACTTTTAACTACGGGGAAACTCTCAATCCTTGCGCTTACTTCCTGCAGGCTCCACACGCTGCCAGTCAGCCTCCGGTGCAGGAGCTTCCTCGTGGCCCCGCTGCTCCCGGCTCATGGATGAAGACGGTAAGCCCAGCTTTTTTAAAAACTCTGCGCCCCCCTCCAAGTGCTTTAAGGTGAAAGCCACCCCATTCCTGATCACCATTAGCCCAAAGGGGAAGAGCCAACGGTAGCGGATCCCGTTGTCACGGAGGGTACTAGTGATAGCTGAGAGGGCTCTCCGTTTTAATAGGGTTTGTGGGGCCAGATCCTGATAGACTTGCAGACGTACTCCTTCAAATTCTAGGGTCTTGGCAGTTCTTGCTATTTGACAAACCCTCTCCTTTATTTTAAAATAGTGGAGCCGAATTATTATATCTCTTGGGGGGTCTCCTTGTTGCGGTCTAGACCGCAGAGCCCTATGGCACCTATCAAACTGCAGTTCTGCTTCACTTTTGTCGGGCAATATATGCTGGAGCCAGTTTGAGGTGAATTCTTCAGGGTCTGACACTGACTCCGGGACCCCTCGAAGGCGGATGTTATTACGCCTGTCCCTGTTTTCAGCGTCCTCCTGTCGGTCTTGCAGGTCAGATATCATTTTGTGCATTTGGGCCATTGATTTGTCATTCTTTTGTAGGGAGTTAGAGTGTACGTCCATTTTATTTTCCAGTGTGTTTGTCCGTTCCCCTATACTGTCTACATCTTTTCTGAGCTTCCAAAGCTCCTTCTGGAAGAAGGTCTTCATCTCGGAACAGAAAGCCTTCATGTCTATCCTCGTGACCCAGTCCTGGTCCCCGGTCCCTGCTCTACTTGCCGGTCTGCTCGCAGATCTGTCACTCTCAGAATCTGAGCCCGCCATCGGCCCGCTGTCTTCCCCTCCACTTGCGTGGGCTGGATCTCCTTTTTGAAAGTAATCTGTCACCACAGATGTTCTTTTCCGTGTGACTGCTTTTTTGGGCATCCTTGGGGGTTCCGATCGCTAGATCCCTGCTTTTCACTGTTTATTATTGATTTTTATTGTTGTTAATAAGCTATATCAATGCCGGCCGGGACGGAGCCTCTCAATTAGGCATCCATACACCTAGCCGCTGCGCATGCGCCTCAATAACCTTTCTTTTTACAGGTTTTATTATTTTAATTACAATGTTTATTCTATTAGGTTTATATAAGTGGTGTCCACATGAAGACGATAGGGTAGTAACAAGAATATTTTGTTATATAATGGAATCCTGGTAAACAAAGCCCACATCTTAGGTGCAATATATCCCAATGTACTATCCATACCCAATAAGTTGCACCCCAGGGGCACGAGAGTTATATTTAACCCCTTGGAAAAAGACAAGATTCTATAAGATATTTGTAGAACTATATATATAAGAAATTGGTTATGAAGGGAGTAGAAATACAAGTTTACCCTAGGGAAATTATTGACTCTGTGATAGAAGGATAGATAAAGTATTATCCTACAACTAGACCAGGCTATGTTATTTGAGAAAGTGGTTCCAGTGTTTGAAGGTAGAGTTGGGATTTGTTGGGACTTGGTGTTTGGATTAGTTCGCTGGGAGCGAAGCTAGTGGATGTTTTTGTATGTGTGTCTGTCCTACTCATTACTATCTGTGTTATGAACAGCAAAACTTTGGTCCAGAAGTGCGTTGCAACCCCCCACCGATGCTATGTCTCTTTTGGTGATGAAGATGTCAGCAGTCCCCCAGAAGAAGAGACCGAAAAAAGAAATCAACTGGGCCAATACTATGGCCAGAAAGGAATCAAGTTATGCACTATGGGACTATTTTTTGGGCCCAGCAGGACTATGATATGGTTAACTGTTCTTTAAAAAGACTGTCTCTAAAGGATAAGAGGGGGCTGAGAAGATTGGATATGAGGAAGGTGTGGAGGTCACCCAAGGGCGTGTGTCAACCACAAGGAAATGATCACAAGTCAACCATTTTGACTATGGCAGCCATTTTGTCTGTTCCGATATTCTGAGTAAATGTAGTATGTAAGATGTATGTGTTGGGCAGTCACTCCTAGGAATTATTAACCCACACCAACCCCCACTTATGCTCAGAAATAGAATTTAAATAATGTTCATCATACCTAAGCAAAGAATACGAAATTGAAAGGCATTAGTTATTAAAATAGCTCAGTTAAGAGAGTAGCGGGAGGTCTAATACCCTTTTAGGAATGTATGATTTATATGCAAAAGGAGATTTTTCAGTAGTCAATATAGATGCCGTTTTTCACGATACTAAAAGACGCTATTTTTAAGGCTCAGCAATAGATAAGAACAGTAGTTTTGCAAAATTGTATGGCATTGGGTTATCTGATGGCAGCACAAGGAGGGGTTTTGTACTGTAAATTAGTGGGTAAAGAATGCCGTTCTTATATTGACACCCAATCAAAAAGCATACACCATGATATGGATACTCTAGCAGACATTCAATCTAGAATGTGAGAGGAAACAAAAGAGTTTGATTTTACATTTGGCCTTGAAAATTGGCTAGGTGTATTGGGAATTAAATTCTCTACGGAATTAGGATAATTGCAGGTTTATTACTCTGTGTGTATGAATTAATCTAGATGGCTAAAAGTGTAATCAGCTCTATTTTTGCCAAAGAAAGATGTTTCTGCTTCTAGCTCGACCATTATGTATATGCCTCCCACAAAGAGAGCGAGAAATACCAATAGTCTTGGTACTCGTCAACCACCCATATGTTCATCTCTGAGATACCGAAAAGAGATAGGTTTCTGCATACACATGGTCTCTTGGAGGTTTCTCCCTTGGAGTTTTTCCTCTCCTGAGTGGTGTGCAGAAGAATAAATGGGATTGGTCAATTGGTTTGTTCTTTCAGAACAAAAGGAAGGTATGTAAGGTTAAAACTGTCTTCTGACAGCTCTGGAATTGATAAGGTTAAACAGAATACGCTGGCCTTGCTATTTTCACGGGAGGCTATTGTAAATAGCTTTTAGACCAACTGTTTCGTGCCTGTCATATGTTGTTAAAACAAGGCTACAGAGGATAGGGCTGCCTTATAAGTCACCATTGTATATTTTCTTGCTCAGCAGTTAAATGTTTTAAGATCTACAGAAAAGGCATTATGTGAAGGTTACATGTAAATTTGGATGTGTACCCATATTTGTAACAGATGACAACTGTATTTTTGAACCTGCCTTATGTATAAAACCTGCTTCATGAACCATTAAAGTCAGTTGTGGGAATTCAACCATCAGCCTCCTTGAATTCTTACAGCTCTGAGCTCGTCTGCCATACTATTTGAAAGAATCCCATATCCGTTGTGTTCCAGTTGCTCCCGGGAGAAGTTGTGTTTTGCTTGCCCTAGAAGATGACCTGATCTGTAGAGATCTAACAGCTACAATCTCCCCCTGGTGAATCCCCACCATCCCGGCTGGGACCTAAATTTGGTGTACCTTTTTCCAGGAAGCACTGTAAAATGGAACACATAATTAATCAAAACACATTACTGTTTTCATAATTATCAACGGTATAACGCTCACTGACCAGCAGAGGGCACTCATGTTAGAAACAGACCTCACTATTCTGTCTACCTAATAATAGTGGCGAGGATCTGGTTTCTTCACCTCCCTTCCTGCCATGTCAGTTACAGTAATACTATATTCCCGGGGCAAGCCACTCTCGGGTCTATATACAGCTTTGTGCATGTATATGCTGCGCCCGATGCTCCACACCCGCATTAGCTGGGAGATTCTCTCTTCTGCTCTGCGCCCAGTGATCGCACCCCCTTTATTTACCATGTACATTTCTATTGTTTCTCGTAGCCACCCATCCCTCTTATCCTCTATCTTCTGCATGAGGGGTTCGGGAACATAGGGGTACTCTAACCCATGGGAGTTTTTGTACTGGGCTACAATGGCCATTTCTGAGCTGCTGGTCCGGATCAATTTGGTATTACCCGCTCTCTCTGGCAGCACCCATGACAGGGGTTCGTCCGGTTCTGCCGGATCCTCAAGTTTACTGGGACCCAATGGCTCTATTAACCCTCGACTAATATCGTACCACCGGTCCTGCATCGCTTTCAAATGAGCCTCCTCGGTGAATTCTCCCTTGGCCCACCAATAGTCCACCACCCCATCCTGCTCTAGGATGAACCGGGTTCTATCTAACCAGGCCTCGTATCCCTCAAATAAAGGGGCCCACCACCGGGTCTCCTTAACCTCCTCGGTAGCTGACTCCATGGTCTCTCCCTCTTCTAGCTTTCCCCAGGAGGACACTCCGGAGGTTCCAGTAGACCGGGACTGAGATCCTACCCTCTTGGGCCTACTCTCTAGTATGACACTAACAACACTCAGGCTGTCACTAGACGCGGACACTTGTCGCGAATACCTACCTCCCACCGAACCATCCTCGGATGTACCACAGCCCAAGCCCCCTTCAGTCCGTTCATCAGACGTGACCCGGGAACCCCCTGACATCCCTAAGCTCGATGAGGAGCCAAAAGAAAAGGTGGCTGGGGCTTTAACTAGGGCCTTGGGTCTAACTAGGGCCGGGGATTGGGCATAGGGCCGAACAGTTGGTATTCGCGGGGCTACGACCCGCTCTTCACCGCTACCTGGTCCGGCGCCACCGCATGGGCTCTCCGCTTCTCCGGTCTCACTGCTCTTCAGCTTCCGCGTCGATTGCCCGCTCCTCTTCGACTTAGGCGATCGGCTGACACTGCTCGAATGAAGGGCGCCGTCATCTCCCAATCAGTTCCGCCATGGTCGCCGGAAGCGACGTCCTGAAACGCACGTGCTTCGCCGCCATCTTGGGTTGGGTCCCCAAGCAAGATCTCTTCCTCCACGACGACATCCGGCAATGCCTTTTTCCGCTGGGTCACCGCTTGGGCCCTGCACCGTCCCTCCTCTGCCTTTGCCACCCTCGGAACCTGGTAATAGCAGTGACTTTGCTTACCGCTCCGTGGTGTCGGGGTGGATCTGCTGCCATCGGAACCGCTGGTCACCACAGCTGTGGGACTTCGCCGCTCGGGTTGCCGCTGTACGGGCGACACTCTGCTCCGCTCACTTCCGACACAGGTGAGTGGCACTTGCTTAATTGTACTGCTGCTATGGCTCACCGGTGGTCAAGCCGTCAACGCGGTAGGACTTGCAGTTTCCTCGTCCGAGGACTCCAACTTTGCGTTAGGGCGATGCAATCCGCTCGGTGATCGACGGTGAGCCCCCCTTTTATCACCGCGTCGGTGAACGTCTTTCTACTCCGGCTCAGCCTTGATAGCCGTGCCCGATCCCCTTATTCCGGAATCCGTAGATTCCCTCCAGAGCGCACCGGGGAGTTCTGCCGAAAGCATGGCTATATCTCCCGTGGTCTCTACTGCCTGGACCGGCACGAATATCAGCATTGGCCACAGGTATTGAAGGCCACATTGCGCACATCGCGCTGTAGAGCTCACAGCACCCCCCGGCAGGCGACACTGCAGGCATAGACATGCCACTGTCTCTGTACCAGCCACTCGGAGTATCAGGAAGCCTCCTGGGGCCGAGTAGGGATGAGAAGATATCGGTGACCCTCTTCTGATTTGCTGGCCATAGTCACTAGAGGAGGCACTCTCACTAGTGGTCTATTCTGCTCGCTGGCTCCTCGCAACTGAAGTCCAGGGGCTGGTTTGCCAACCCCTCCTTCAGCTAACTCCATCCGCATCTGCCACAACTGGAAACCACTCCCCCTGGTGGAGATTAGAGGGAGGTCCCTTAATTTAGTCTGATGACCCAGCATAGGGGCTGAGTTAGTCATAGTCCATGTGGGCGCGGCTCCATCTTTCGCGCCATACTCCCCATCAGGGTGGAGTTTTCCTGTTGGCGCCACTCCTGGCCAACTCTCTGCAATATTTTCTGCAATGGGCCCACGCGGTCTCCCAGGGAAGCGGGAACCGCCATCTTGGTTTGACATGCCACTCTGGTTATCGGATGAGGTAGCTTTTAACTGTTTGTACGTCGAATGACAATCCAGTCCATTATGTTCCTCATATCTTACAACAATGTCCTCTTCACTGTCCTTGGGGTTACTACCCCAACGTCCTAGGCAGGACCAGCACGGTGCAATCACAGTTTTCGCACCACTCCACAACAGGCTTGCAAAAGTCTCCTCTGTAGCCTGTTCTTCCAGCAGGCTCACAAAAGTCTCCTCTGTAGCTTGCTCTTCACCCGCACACAAGCCATGTGCACTCTCTCCCTCGGCCTCCGTCCGCCATCTTGGACCCTCCGCACCGCACGGATCCTCCATTCTTGCGGTCGCCATATTTATTTTGTCTTTGCGGTTATTGTACATGGAGCTCCTCTCTGCGGGGCAGCTGCCACACTGATACAATAAAAATGCCTTGTGCACCACCTTGTGTACCTAATGTAGATCTGACTCGTGTTTGCACTACCTCAGGCTAGGCTCACTCTTTCGGTGTCTGCTGTATCTCCTTCCTCCCAGTCTGTGCTCCCTTTGGTAAGTGGCCTGGAATGGACTAGAGTACTCTGGCTCTTCCATGCAGTACTTTTGCGTCTACCTACTGTTGGCTAGTCTAGCGCAGACCCTCTCCAGGATTCCTGCCCTAAGTTACCAGTTTATCCCTTTAGGCGTCCTACCACTAGCACTACCTCAAGGGACTAGGACAGCTATATCCATGCTCCAGCCCCACTAACTCCTTGCAGGATCCCAGAACGTCCGTGCGGCCCGCAGCTCCAGCAGCTCCCCTGACTACCCCTGGCTCCGTCCCACGCAGCACAAAGTGGCAGCAGACACTCTCCCTGTTTCCCAGTGTGCCTAGCAAAAGCCTGTCCTGTTGACAGGTCTCTCAGCAGCGCCTCCAACTGTAATGGGTATTCCCTCTAGCCTGACCCACCCAATCTCATATTGGCCCATGTGGTCTAACCAGTCCCCATTACATGGTCGTGTCTGGTGGTGCACCTGTAGGCAACAGGACTCCTGAGTCTCCCGCATGATGGTATTCGGGGATTGTCAACCCAGACAGGTAGCTGAGGTAGTGTGTGTGAGTCCTTCCTATATCATGTGCAGTGCCTCCACCTCATCAGGATCTATGCGTCTGCAGGGAGAGGGTCCTGATGAGGAACTCCTTCTTGGTGGTGCCTTCCACTGGAGAGTAACTTCACACTCACAAAGTGGGGGTATCTTTGAACAGGGCATCTTTATTGATCTCGTATGGGCAAGCTGCCCTTCACAGCCAGCTGTCTCAGCCGCACATATTGATTTGCTGTCCCTTTGACAGGTACGCCCTCCCAATAGGGAGATCACCCCTGCGCCAGGTCCCTGAACACAGTGTGGCTCTTATCCAGTCTGATGTAGAAATGGACCACTAGTTACTGCACTAGTGGATCCTTTATTCCCAACGCACTCCAACAACTCAGCAACAACACTAACTTTTGGCAGTGCTGTGCCTTATATACTTCAGGAACTGTCACAGCTCTGATGTCATTAATAATGGACTCAGAGTATGCAGCCACTCCCATCCATACATAGAGCACCTCACCAGGGTGTGAGGGCAAACCTCCATGATTACTGCTGGCATCCCTGTAACTTACCAGGTTTATTGCCAGCAGGGGAGATAACTGCAGACCATTTTACAGCATGGCTACACATATATATATATATATATAGATATCTTTTGAATAAAATGGTCTTTTAGTTTAACTCTTTGGCCAAAGTGTCGTAAGCCCTTGAGCCCCTCCAAGGCAGACCACGCCTCAAGGGTCCTAACACTAATATAAATTCTTAATAACCTGTACATTATCAGGAAGAATGATTTATAATAAATCTGTCAAAATTAGTTGCATAGTTCTAAGTCTGATTGAAGCTCTTATTAACCTGTACAAGACCAGAAAAAGCACTCTGTATTAGATTTGTCACAATCAAACTGCATGCAAGTTCCCATGAGTGTGGAAGGTGAAATGGAGTGAGCTTTAACCATTTAAAAGTGAGAGGAGGTGAGCTTCAAACCTGGGAAGGAGGAGCCACCCTCCAAATCAGCTGGGAACAGCTGAACAGAATTGCAAAACATACAGAACCCCTATAAGCTCATATTGAACCCCCAAAATAACCACAAAATATATATATGTGTATAAATGTCAAAGAGGAGTGCTACTGAGCATGGCAATATATATTTAGAACCAGAGATAGAACATGAAATACAGACAGAGCCCAGTGCTACATCCATTCACAAATACACGGTACATTGCCTATATATATATATATTGATATCTTTTGAATAAAATGGTATTTTAGTTTAACTGTTTGGCCAAAGTGTCGTAAGCCCACGAGCCCCTCCAAGGCAGACCACGTCTCAAGGGTCCTAACACTAATATAAATTCTTAGTAACCTGTACATTACCAAGAAGAATGATTTATAATAAATCTGTCAAAATTAGTTACATGTTCTAAGTCTGATTGAAGCTCTTATTAACCTGTACAATACCAGGAAAAGCACTCTGTATTAGATTTGTCGCAATCAAACTGCAAGCAAGTTCCCATGAGTGCTTATGACACTTTGGTTAAACTAAAAGACTATTTTATTCAAAAGATATATATATATATAGGCACTGTACCGTGTATTTGTGTCAATGGATGTAGCACTGGGCTCTGTCTGTGTTTCATGTTCTGTCTCTGGTTTTATAATATAGTTATACATACCTTTAGTGAATTCACGTGTATATGACCCAGCCATATAATGTACACATCTGCTCTCACCCACGTCTCACTGCTACCTCTTCATCTGCTAAGGGTGTTAACCTATCTACTGACTAACCTTAACACTCGCCCCGCAAATCAAGCATCACAGTAGCTTTCAGTCATAGCTACTGTCCCACACCCACAGCCACTCTTACCACCTATTGTGGCCTAGCACTGCCATCTACAGCACTTATTCCCTCGCCTGATGTTTCTGTAAGGCTCCAATCATACAATTAGTTTGTAAGCTCTTCGGGGCAGGGATTTCCTTTCCTATTGTCGGAATTTGTGGTGCTTATTGTATTATTATAATTTCCTGTACTGTATTCTTTGTGACGCTATTTTTGGCGCTATATAAATAAAGATATACAGTACATACACACAGTTCAATTAAGTATTGGACTGCAACGTGATGACTCAGAGGAAAAGCTGCCCCAGCTCTATGAAGAGCTGAAGGTGACACCTTTGTGAGAAATGCTGCCCCTTGCAGTTCAGACCTTCCAACAGCTACTGTACAGTATTACAATCACTGAGCTGTTGGCAAGACTGGGACAGAGGGGGAAGATCCATGCAATTTATGGGTAATTGTAATCAGTGTGAGCTAACATCCCTGTAAAATGTTACCCTCATTAATCTTGTAAGTAACCTGTTAATTACTGTTAACCAATTGCACAGCTGTGCATTTATCAACATTCAAAATTAATCAGACACTTAATTGCCCATGTTTGTATCTTTCATGACTTAGCAACATTATTACCTAATGCATACAGAAAACAGAGCCCCAGCCCAGATTTGCTTTACAGTATATTGCACGAATTAATTAATCTGGACACTCCTGCCTTTACAGTTTATGTTGCCATATAACTGTACAAACAATCACCAAATTATTCAATGATGCAAGAAAAGAGACAAAATACAGTAGATACACAATACTGTGTTACCGTGATGTCAATAGTTTGGATTCTGCGAGTTGAAATGAGATATAGATCTTAATGCCGCTCATTTCATGTAAAATGAATGGGGAGGTAGTTAGTACAGTACATGCTACCGTTTGAGTTATTATGTGCTAAACACAGTCCAGAAATTCTCTTGTAGCATCCATTCACAATAAATGGTGTCCTCCCTTTCCCATTCACACCCCTCTTTCACATTATTTACAGCCCATTTAACTTCATTTTAATGATAGGCTCCATTACAAAATTACACTTCTTTCAGATCAGTGGCAAAAACTCAGTGTAGTGAGTAATGAGGATAAATTGAGCCATCTGAGGGGAGAAGTACGCCAATGGGGTTGGAAAGAAAAATACTGAAGGTGATGTAAGCTATTTCAGTGCTGTAATGGCTAGTGACACATTACAATGTGTTACTGGCTTCACTGACACAATAATATTTTTGTAACCCCCTACACAAAGTTAACCATTTACCTTTTTTAATGGATTATCTTACTGCATTTCCTGTGCTTTAATGCAGTGGAAGAAGGTAGAAAATCCGGCGCCACTGCCTGTGACAAACTCCAAGGCACTTCCGGGTATTGAAAATAACTTTATTGAGGTATCTTGAACACGAACACAGTAGGCTACACCATAGTCTCCCCCTCAACGCGTTTCACGCTCGAATCAGCACTTCGTCTTGGAGTGGGGAGATGTGGTCTGAGCCTGTGTATTTAAAGTTAGAAAAGCCTGCAAAAACGGACTTTAAATTGTTAACCCCTGATGTATAAAACTAATGTGTCTGGTCAGATACATAACTATGTTAATAAACAGATATATCTCTTATGTCCAATAAACATGTAAGTATGAACTGAGAAAGTTGTGAACAAAAAACACAAGTCTGAGGATATATTTTGCAGAATGACAAATAAGTTTATTGCTTTGTGCGGTGCACACGCAGAGGAGAGTTTCAAAATAAAACTCTCCCAACGACATGGTGGCATACAGGCCTTATTTATACACAAAATACTAAGCCCACGCCCCCTATACAAGGTTGTGTGTCATCACTACGTAAACAAAATATGAACATGAACACATCGAGTTAATAACATTATGGGATGCCTAATTGAAATGATTCAGCAATATTCCTTATACAAGCCATTGCCCTTTCCTCTACATACGGAACGTCACGGCCCCCCCCCCCCTTTGGAATGAGAGACAGTGCGTATCAGTCTCGTATTTTCATAACATTGGCACGTTGCACCCATTCTCAAGGTTTATTTCCAGTTAGCTGCTTGGTTTATTATCACTTTAAAATTGAAAGCAAAAATCCCTTTCAAACCGTTCATCTCATAACCCGTTCACTCAGACAAAACCTAAGATGGATGCTGACTTAAAATGGTTGCTTAGATCCCAGTGCTGTTATGTCAGACCCCCCCCCCTTACGTCATATTCTCACTTTGTCAGAACATATATAATAGTATTACTCCTGTTATCAAATGAGTTGTGACCTAGTGATGTATCATCAGGGATATATAAAAAACACTGTATGCAACATTTCTAAAGAATAAGCCTATAGGACAACATAAAAACCACTTATTAAAGACACAGTCTGTTAATATAACCGTGTCTGTTAATTCTCAGTGTCATTTACTATTAACCTCTAGAGAATGATTAAGTTAAATATGTATTAGTTAGTCCTAATGGTAGAATAGAGGATATGCATAGGGGGGGAGGGAAGGGAAGAAGGGAAGAAGGGGAGGGGGGGGGGAAGGGAGGAAAGGAAAGGGAGAAACAACAAGAAAGAGACAAAAAGTACATATACATAATAGATTTGATGCAGTGGAGCCTATTAACTGAAGTCTCCTGGCTCCAAACTGGGCTAAATACAATGCAAAGAATAAGTATACAGTACACCATACATTGTATGTTCTTTTTTTTTTTTTTTTAAAGAATAGGAGTCCCATTTCAATTATTTGGAGTTTTTTCCTGATAAATCTGGTGCGGTTCTTTTGCACAGGGTGCAATAACAAAGACAATTTCTTCATAGCCCAAAATCTATAAATGATGACACCCCGCAGGCCTGTGGAAAAATGTGCAGATATTTTTCAAGGTATGAGCAAGTTGAAATCACATCATATCAAGCACCACCCTGATCCAGCCAGGAAACCAGCTATTCAACATGATAGACGCAATGCTCCATGTACTGTAAGGTTGATAACTGGAGATCTGCAAAACTTTTGCTCACAACTACAAACCAGACAGAATTGCCCATTTTTTAGCTGCAAAAATAATACTGTATCAGGTTAGTCAGAGTTTGCAAACAAATCACTAAACATTAAAGTCAATGAGCTTTGCAATGTCTCTAGGTACCTAAAACGTACGCAATGCTGTATTACGCGATGACATCTTTTTGTCTTTTTTAAACTCGATTTTTAAAACCTGATGTTCCATTCATGAGAAATAAGCTATTGGAATATTAAAGCCCTAGGAGGTTAAATTGAGCTCTTCCTAGTGCAGTTAAAAAGGGTAAAAATCCAAAAATTCAATCCGCACCCCGGAATCAAAAGGCAGAATGGGCACTAAAAAAATACAGCCAGATACCACCAAGGGAGCTGGACTTTTAGGTGGGTGAGGTAGCAAGAAAAGGAGAGGGGGTGAGATAGAAAGAGGGGAAGAGCAGAAGAGGGGGGGAGAGAGAGTGAGAGAAGGGGAAGAGGGGAGGGAGAGAGAGAGGGATAAGGGGAGGGAGAGAGAGAGACCTTCAAGGCTCAATAGGATTTGGACCCACAACCTTTGTTTTTCTGGGCAGCAGCTCTAGCAGTGTGTGCTAAACCAGCTGATGACAAGTAGCACCACTGTCACAGCATACTTTTGATCTTTACTGCTCACACCAGTAGCCCCATCCCACTGACTTCCTTTAGAATCAGATCACTTGCACTACCTAGTTGCCATTGTCAGTTCAATGTTCCTAGTACATAAAAAGTAGCACACCTGAGATACCTGTCAGATGCAGCGGGTGTTATTTTAAGACATCACGGTGCCGTTTTCGTGTGCGCTGCTGTACTCCATGCGGTATTAACACCACATTCCCACCGTCCTCACACTGCCAGGATTACCCGCGGTTTACTGCTTTTGATCTGTTTTAATTTAATGGTTTCGGATTTCTTTGGGTGCAATTCTTCGCGTATCTGCCAGGTGGCAGAAATTAATGAATTGGAATGTGTACAGATCTGTCTGTGCTAATGTGTCAATTTGCAGGTGTGTAAAAAAAAAAGATGAAAACTAAGTCTACCACAGTGGTCCATTGTGATTCGACCTTGATCCTTGCAAGCGCTGAAGACGTTATCAAATGTAGGTGCTTCATAATAAAAACTTATATAACTCTAAGCTGTGTGCTTTTTTCTACATTCCTACACAATCCTTGCACAATTGCTGACTGGACTGGGTACCATGTGTACACCGTACATGTATAAGAAACCTCACTGTAGTTATTCATTTTTAATATTTTCTGTAATGGTGAAATAAGGATACCTGGCACTTAAAGAGTCACTGTGTCCATAGGAAACAAAACCAGTCTTTGAAGAGTGTCCCAAAGTCCAAAACTTGAAGTAGATGGCTGTAGTATTTCTTCACTGCTGCTATTTTTCAATACACCTGGAAATGATAGAAGGGTACACCATTGCGCAGTACTACTGATGGTTGATGTTAACCCCTTAATGCAACTTCCCCAGTGTGGACTGAGTACACTTACAGGAGTGTCTCTTTCAGGGTACAGTGGAGACAATCTGTGCTTTATTCCTTTTTACGTTCTTGTGACCACAATCCCCTGGGTACTTCCTTAATCTTTGGAATTTCGTGATTCCCAGAATCACCCCGTCCCCGAACCCCCAGAGAAGAGAGGAACAATGGCAAAGGGGGGGGTCACAATTTATTAAAATCGGCTTAAACAACCTAACAACCGGCTAATAAAGCCTGGCAATAAAAACAAGTAAATCGCTACTCTCACATGTACTCCATGAATTCATGGCGTTTCAAATCGACACGAGGATGCCTTCCGCAGATGTACCTCCTGTGCTTGCTCCGGAAGAGATGTGCTCTCTCACGGCTTATCCCCTTCCAGTTTGGTGTGTTTGAGTCCTCTCCCCCACTCAGCTACGTTCCGGTTTGCACCGATGGTATGGCAGACTCCTCACCTCTCAAGTCACAGCGAGTGAATGCTGCACACGGAATCCTACTCCTTTGAGAAAGTTGCGTCCCTACGTCACAACGCGTTAGGGTGGGAGGAGTTAGGATTCCGTGTCAGCAGTGCACTCGCTGTGACTTGAGAGGTGAGGAGTCTGCCATACCCATCGGTTGCAAACCGGAACGTAGCCGATGGGGGGAGAGCCTCAACACACCAACCGGAAGGGATAAGCCGTGAGAGAGCCCATCTCTTCCGAGCAAGCACAGGAGGTACATCACAAGCTGCGGACGGCATCCTCGTGTCGATTTCAAACGCATGTATTCATGTGGTACATGTGAGTAGCGATTTACTTGTTTTTATTGCAGGCTTATTAGCCGGTTTGTTAGGCTTGTTTAAGCCGATTTTAATAAATTTGTGACCCCCTTTGCCATTGTTCCCTCTCCTTCTCTGGGGGTTCGTGGAGCTCGGGTGATTTTCCTGGGAATCACGAAATTCCAAGAGATTAAGGAAGTACCCAGGGGATTCGTGGTACACAAGAACTTAAAAGGAATAAAGCACAGATTGTCTCCACTGTACCCTGAAAGAGACACTCCTGTAAGTGTACTCAGTCCACACTGGGGAAGTTGCATTAAGGGGTTAACATCAACCATCAGTAGTACTGCGCAATGGTGTACCCTTCTATCATTTCCAGGTGTATTGAAAAATAGCAGCAGTGAAGAAATACTACAGCCATCTACTTCAAATTATGGACTTTGGGACACTCTTCAAAGACTGGTTTTGTTTCCTATGGACACAGTGACTCTTTAAGCGCCAGGTATCCTTATTTCACCATTACAGTTTCATATGCAAATTGAGGTAATTTGCGTTGAGGGAAGCCTACGGCAGCTTTGGCATCTTGTAATCACAATTGGTTTATATTTGTATGGTTCATTTATTCACGTGTAAGTCACATTATAATTAGGTTAAGCGCTATAGTTAGGGTTATTCACTTATTTCCATTTAATATTTTCTGCAATCAATGCTGTAGCAGATAATATGGCGACTGTAGCCAAAATATATGAATATTTCATTTCAAACTACGATTTTTACAAATTTTCACCTGACGTTCGTGGTTGGAAGCGTTCGATAATAAAAACCTTACAGTAAGCAGCGATAAGTCTTTTTTTTGCATTGCCCCTATTGTCGGAGATACAAGAGGGTATTGGGATGTGGTCCCTGATTTTTACAGTAGGTTTGGTCATTGCAACTTCAAAAGGAGAAATTTCGGGTTTAATCCATAAAAGATTTGTCAATCCCAATCCAGCAATGTAACAGCGCCGGCAACAGCACCAGTACTGGCACCAGCACTGGTTTACAATAACGATCCAACCATCAGGGAAAACCTGGGGAATGGCAATCCTTGCTACCTGTCCCCGGGCCTGAGCCTGATTTCCCGTACAGGTACCAGCAAGGTTGCGTGTATCAAAAAGTATTCCAGCTTTATCAGATGTTAACTACAGGTGTAGCTGGCCAGCTATCACATGTCAACTATAATGCAGACTATGGGAGCGACAATGGCTCATCTCCACCCATTTGACAACGTTTATAATGAAGGTAAATGCAATGTACAGTACAGTATTAAGTTTAAAGCTGCAGTTCAAGCTGCCTGTGACAGGGTAAATAAAAGCCATCAGCAATATGCCTGGCAGACCTATGTTAAGTCTGCAGTGCAGCAGTGACTATTTTAACTTCAGCTGGGAACCTCAGGACAATTAGTTGGATCCCAGCTGCCTAATCAAGGTGTGTTAAAAACCCCAGGCTGTAGACACATGCTGCCTAGCTATTCAGGAGAGAGGAGATTACTGATAGAAGGTCTGTCTTTTTGTATGCTGTCTGAAGCAGGGAAATCCCCTGAAACTCTGGAGAGAGAAAAGCTTGATTTAAAGTCTGTTTTGCAAAGTACATGTTTTATGGACTGTTGTGTTTACTATGCTGAAGCGAAGCTATTTTGTTTGCCATCCTGAAGACAAGGAATTTTGTTTTGTCTGCAGAAGAAAAGCTATTTTTGTTTTGTGTGCTGTATAATTTAAGGCTAAATAAATAAGCCTTATCAAGAAAACCCCGCATGTGTAGTTGCATGTACCCTGCAACACTGCCGTTTAACAAAATAAAATATTCTTTAAAAAAAAACCATTACAGTAGTGTACAGTATGTGCATCAATACAATATGCACACAGACAAGTGATTAGCAACAGCAAGCTGCAGATCGGTACGTTCTCCTGTAATCAATCGTTTTGTTCAGAGTTATTTAATTTAATTCAATTCTTGCACAATTTTTGAAAATGTAGTCCTGCAATATGATTGACTGAGCAGTTACTACAGTAGATGCAATTGATGGACAGCTACGGAGAGGGCGGGGCTCAAGAGCAAGAGCCTATCAGAAGTTTGTTCTCATGGTACAGACGCACATGTACTGTAGGATATTGCTTGCTGCTTTAATTCCCAATGATGCGACTTGACGCATGCGCAATACCGGAAATAATAGCATTTTTTTACATCAGAAAAGAAACTTTGACATCAAGCTGAAAAAGGCAAAAGGAGGGATTTCGATGGACCTCTAATATCGCATTTTTAAAACATATTTGCACATTATTAATATGATTTAAAAATCCAATTAGGCAAAACATTTAGAGTGACAGTGCAGTTTTTATTGATTAGGATAGAATAATTGTGAGCTTTATAGAAAACCTTATACAGTATGTTTGCATGTGTAATTAACTCTGCTAAGAAATCCAAAAAATACAAGTGTATATCTTTTATTCTACACAGACGAGACCACAAGTATTCTAAAGCTTGCCTTAAACTAGCCCGGTTACATTCTGGATATGTGCTGGGTGTAACCTGGCTAGTTTAAGGCAAGTTTAAGGCATTTCTGCATTGACTAATGACCCATAGGATTAACACATCAAGGGTCCCTGGCAGTCTCATTCAGTTTGAATGGGACTGCCAGGGACCCCCGCTGTTAATCTGATGGGCCATTAATCAATGCAGAAATGCTGGGTCTAGTTTAAGGCAGGTTTAAGGCATGTATCCAGCATTTACCTGGGTGTACCTGGGTCTTTTTGGCGATTGCCACTGGTTTGTGTTAGAATAACCGTGGGCACTACAGTATGTATTATTTATTATTCAATACTTTCAAAACTCATATGCGTGTTATCACATTAGGCGCATGCGTGTGTGTCTCATTGGAACCTTGTTGAAACACATATGCGTGTCATCACATTTAGGCGCATGCATGTGTGTCTCATTGGAACCTTGTTGATACGCATATGCGTGTCATCACATTTAGGTGCATGTGTGTATGTCTCGTTGGAACCTTGTTGAAATGCATAAAGTATGTGGTTTTGGCGAGAATGACTTCTCATTCAATGTGAATTTCAAGTCTGAAAAAAAAATAGACCCCATTTTTTTGTATTGTTTCTCGACATGGGCTTGCATAACAATTTTTGCTATTCTTAGAATCAATCACTAGCTTTTAAATTCTATGCTACAGTCATGTATACTGTACTTTATGAGGTGGGTGGTATACTGTAATTTTTATTTGGGGTGTGAGTTTCAAAACATTCTGATGACCTGTTCAAAAGATTTCTTTGAACTAATAAACCTGCATACACATCTCTCCCCCCCCCCCCCCACACAAACACACAAAGTTCAAATGATTCTCATGAATTTAAAGAAGGAACCATTTTATTTGTGCAGGATAATCATGGAAAAATGAATATTACAAAAATACAGTAGGTCGCCTCTTTTTCCAAATTTACAAGTTTGTCTTTATCTTCTTCGTAATGGCTGCATTGCAGTTGCAGTTCTTTTGTCATTGAGAGAGGGGGGTTAGGGTAAATTAATGACTGTTACTACCGTATACACAACGTACAATACTTTACACATGCCCCCCCCCCTTCCTGTAGTGATGCAGCTCGGAAAAGAAGAGGTTATCGAGGATGGCCTTCATCCTAGCAGGGGTAAGTACAACTTTAAATTATTTTATGCTGACTGGGTAATGTTTTATTTTTAAGGGGCAAATGTGCTATTATCGGAATTTTCCCCATTGCAGTGTGTATTGAGTTTAAGAGGGGGGGGTTATATTTATTTATCATTCCGTTTTAACAGCTGATATTGGTGATGATGCAAAGAAGATTACTTTGAGCTTGTCTGTGTATATACAACACTTACAAAATGTATGGTTAACTCTCTACACCACCATATACCATCTACCGCCTACTTCCTCATAGCTGGTTTGACGATGGTGACATTTTGTAAGGTTCTCTGCCGCTGTCATTATTTCAGATACTTATGCGCACATATATTATTGTGTGTGCAAGAAATAGCCTAGGCTAGCATGGGTTACATCCTATGCTACCTTGTATGCAACCTTCAATCCTATTACACCATTAATACCAACTACATACTGTAGATGGTCCAGTTTCACTGCGGGGATTTTATTCACATTGTATATAGATTATTCACTTTGTTTTTTGAGATTACATATATGTTAATAAAATGTTATTATAGCTCTTATTATAGCCATAGCTCTTATAGTCTTGATATTTGTTTGAGTATAGCACTCTGAGCTATTATTGCCTAACATTATACTTACAAGGCACGAGTGCAATCTGAGAGGGACTCTTTCTTGTGATCCCAAGTGGGATTCACATAGTTGTTGTACATATACGTTCCTATTCCCTCATGCACCGCCTTCCAAATATTAGATACATATCATTATATTGGGTTGAGCGGCAGGCTCTTTCTGTTGTGTTTATCCTTGTTTTTCTGCCTGGCATTGTGGCTCTTTATTCTGGTGTCCTCTACACGTGTTTCTTAGGCATTGGACATAGTCCAGGCGACTGCATGCGTGATAGCGTGCGCGGCACGAACAAATGCATGTAAGTGCATCAGTCCGGACATGTTGCACGCTATGCTACGCAAGAGGCAGGAATTGGAGCCGACAAAAATAATCAGATTTCTCACGCGGCGGCCATGTCACTGCCGCGTCACGGCTGTGTTTGTGCCAATCAGGGTGAACCAAACCGGATGACGTTATGGCCACGCCTCCCCGTCGCTCGCACAAGGGAGTACACAAATCGCACAGGCGACAGGCGCGTGCGGTTCCTTGCGCTCTGTCTAACGCGCACTACTGTATGGCCGGGGCCTTATGCGGAACTCCAGAAGCCCTGCATCCCACTTCTTAAACCATTCTGTATGTGAGAGAGTGGCCTTATAGGTAAGGTCCGTTAGGATTCCACACTAAGTATTTCCAAACAAAGAGTGCACTATGTCCAAATAAAAAGTCCTTTAATTTCCTGGACTTGGATAACAGTGTAGAATATACATGGTTCCAGCACGACAAGGCAACAAATTAACATATAATATATCTGAAAACAATATCTACAAGTCCTTATCTTTGTAGCATGTAAGGGTCCCAGCTTTCTCCAGGCACTCTTTTGTTGTTGCAGGCTGTGTTGTCCTGCTTTTCCCAAGAAGTAAACTACTGGGCAACTTCTGTCCTGTTTCCTTACAGGCTTGTCTGTGATGTGGGGTTTTGAGTCGCTGCTGTTCCCAGGTAAATCTCGGAACAAGAAGCTTCGATCCCTGCAGACTTGGTGCTAGGTGCTAGGTTGGAATCCCAGCACTGTCCCAGGCAATCCTCCTGTGACCCTCCTCTCTTGCTAGTTCAGGAAAAATTGACTTCCTGCCTTTTTTACCCTGCTCAATAAGGAGTTTATTAAAAACACCATAGTAAGCCTGACAGCTAGGGTGTGGTCTCCTTATCCTGGCAGAGGGAGTTAATCCCTTCATTCTCTGAGAAGTGGTAATTGGGAGGTGCTGAGAAGGAGCAAAAGACACACTAAAGAAGAATGTGTCTCCTTCGGGGTGTGTGCTCCACCACACAATTTCTCTCACCACCATGTGAGGGCTGAGATGCAATGTATATGAAGTTCCGCTGCAGAGTGAACCCTTTGAGTTTTTCAGAAGGTGCAAGAGGCAGTCTGGGAAAAAGGAGGGCAAATTTGACAATATGATTCTTATGTCCAACCCTTCCAGGTGTTCAATGGGGATGTTGCAATTTCTCTCTTCACTGGGATATCGGTGGCAGCCAGCGTACAAAGGAAGAAGACTCCCTTCCCATACACCTTGCTGGCTGCCACCACTGCAGAGAGGCCAACTACTTCAGCCACAGCCCTAACATAAGCATCAACTCCCTGGCTAGGTGATATAAGAAACCTCGCCCTATTGCTTCCTGCTTAGGCTAGGTGGGGCACCAGAATTGTTGTTGCTGGGGCCAGTTCCTGCAGCTGCCACCTGTGCCCATGAACTCGCTGAGGCTGCAGGGGTTAAGCTAGCAATAAGCGCTGGGAGAAATGCGGCCAGTGCACTGGAGGTGCTAGGCTGATGGCTGATGACCATGGTTGCTGCTCGTAGAGCGAGCGGGTTTGGGAATCAGGTGCCTTCCTTCAACACACTTCAGGAGAGATGGCTGTGCTGAAAAAGGCACATACCTGAGGTTCCCTGGGAGATATGCTAATGTATACACAAAGTATATTTAAATGATTCACACATCCTTAAATATATCCTTTAGAACAACCAGTCTAAGGACCCTTGTGATGAAGGGGATACTAGTGCAAGGCCAAAGAGGATTAGAACCCACAGCCCTGTCATACAGGGTTGCAGCTCTAGCATTGAACTGACATGCTGGGAAATGGTGTTGTCACAGCATACTTTTCTGCTCTACTACTCTCACCTGTAACTCCCTCCCCATAACTTCCTTTAAAGCAGAAAAACGTGAAATCTAATATATTTTTTTAATAAATAATTTCTATAGTATTATAAAAATGATTTTTTTTTTAAATGTTAATGCCATTTTGAATCAGTTTTAAAGCATCCTCTGATTTCTATAGCAGGTTTTAGCACACCTCCCCAGCAGTGCAAGATAATTGCAACACTTTCCTGTTTTGATTATTTGTGGCCAATGTTCCAAGCAGTTTGAGCTGCAAACTGTAACAATAAACAATGTTACCATATGAATATAATATAAGCATACATTGTAGCTGCTGAGTTACATTGCCTGAAGGATTGATTTAAACTAAAAGGCGGCCATTATGTTAGGCACATAATCAGGATTTTTACAGATGTACAATGGAAAATGAAATGATTGCCAGCTTAGGTAAGAATGTAGAATTATACATTGCCACATGCTTTACATATAAAAATAATTAAAAAGAAAGAAAAAAAAGGAGGGAAAATAGTACAGTATTGTAGCTTAAAAGCAGACTATTTCCACTTTTCGGTTGCCTTGTGAATAAAAATGAGCACACCTGAGCACACCTGAGACCACCTGAGACCCCCTGAGACATGGAAGGTGCCAGTATCTGGTTTAGTTCAATGCTAGAGCCATATTTTAGGCTCTGGATGGAGTTAGCACCACCTTTAGGTCATTTTGCTTTTAAAGCAAGTACAATCCGGGCGGTTTGTCACATTTCATAGATTCGGTTTAAAATGTGTGATTTGCAACAATGAGTACCGTTTTTTCACACATTTCATTCCTGTGAACATACAAGAACGTGTGGTTTGGCAATGACAAATTTGGAGCTTCTAGAATAAGCCCCCATGTGTCTAAGCACAAATAGTTTTGTGATCTCTATGGTATAGAAACATATGTTGGGTGTCACTGGAGACTAGGACTAATACCAGGGATCAATATCGCCAGACAGAAACACGAGAGTTTATCAAATTAATTTATTGGAAAAGTATATCGACAACAGTACAAATACACAGACAATACACCGTATTAACTGGGGAAACCATGCAGGCCTAGTTGCCGGGACCTTCTTGCATAGTTTTCCCCTGTGCTACTTCATGTACAGGGCCTACTTGTCAGGCCTGAGACCAGCACTGGAGTTTTTCACCTGCACTCAGAACTAGAGCCAGAACTAAAGCTAACTAGGGGTCTTCCTCCCCACATGTTTATACCCCTAGCCCACCATATTGCAACATTCAGGGCCAGGTGCTGCTTACAGTACGTGCCCAGGCATTGGTGGGTAGGGCTGCAACATAACATTTGCAACATTAAAGAGTAACATGGAAAGGTCGCAGACAATCTTTGCAACTTTCCAACTGCAAAAACATTAACCCCTAGTTCCTGAGATGCTACAATGCCAATGTACTACTGACAGGTAGGGGTAATGACAGACATAACTTTTATTAACAGCAGCCATATTTACCCCTACCGTCACATTGGGTTCTTTGTTTCTTTACATTAAATTACACCTTGTTAGGTGGATAATAAAAATGCATATTAAGAAAAATGAAAGTTTTTTTTATCAAGAACCATGCATAAACAATACTGTGGGGGGCTCTCATTGGATTACATGGGACCATATGAAATGGTTTAGATTGCTGGTGCCTTATCAACATCCATACTGCATCAACATATGCTCTGATATCCCCAGACAATTACCACAGTGGTGCTCCGGACTACTTTATTGTAAAACATATTACTGATAACACAGAATCTTGTTTGTCTTGGTCTAGGCAAGGACAATGCCTTGTGCAACCTTACAATAATGTCCCCTTTTATCTCCCTAGTTTTCTAACACGGACCCAGGAAATGATTGGGTGACCCATGCCTGCTGCCTAACCCCATCAAAAGAGGTGAACGTGGTTGTACAGTGAGGGCAAAAAACAAGCACATTCTTCTCAAGTGGACAACTATTTCTTGGACTCTGCTCAATAGAAAACACATTTTGCAATAGCCTTACTAATTAAGTTCCCAGACTTTGCACAGTGCTGCCTTTAATATTCCTTCAATTAGAGCAGCGTTACTTTCCTCATTCCCATGATTGCAATTGAAATGATTGACCAATTGAAATCGCTCATTCTGCTGCCAAATAATTACATCAGTTAACAGGAATGGCTCAAGAAATCAGGCCTTTTTTTTAAGTGCTTGTGACATTTCAGATTGATAAATACCAGAATGATCGTGTCTGTTACAGATTGTGGTATAAAGGAAATATAGCAATGCTGCCATGCTGTTATCATTATTGGGAGGTTTCTTTTATGATAACCTTTCAAATGTAGTTTAAGGAATATACTGTAATTAACTATTGACCTGTTAGGTAAACTTCCCATAACCCTTTGTACCTAGAATTAACTCCATATATTCTTAAGGGTGAGTGTTTTGTTTACTTATTCTGTATATTCATATGTAGATACATAGTTACATACAGTAGTTACATAGTAGATGAGGTTGAAAAAAGACATATGTCCATCAAGTTCAAACTATGCTAAATTTAGACGACAGATACTTATCCTACATTTGAATATATCATATTTTGATCCGGAGGAATGCAAACAAAACACCCCAGTGAAACATCATCCAATGCTGTCACATAAGGGGAAAATGAAATTCCTTCCTGTCTCACAATAATGACAATCAGATTTCTTCATTGAACGACATTCTTCCCATGTTTACTTATTTGGTATATCCCTGTATACCTTTCCTTTCTAAAAAGATGTCCAACCTTTTTTTGAAGATATCTATTGTATCTACCATCACAGTCTCCATTGGTAATGAATTCAACCCTAAAAAGATCTTAATAATATTTCCATTGTTGCTGGTGAAATCTCCTTTCTTCCAACCTTAAGGGATAACTGTAACAGGGGACTTATCCCTGTTCAGTAACGTGCCTTTAATCCAGCAGTGTGGTGGTTAACCTCTGGTAGTTAATTACTAAACACCACCGGCCTGATTTAGATTGTTTACAAAAACCTGTCTGTTCAGACAGGAAGTGACTCCCTAGCTCTTACTGAGAGCTGACCCTTGGAGCTGACCAGTCTTGAGCTCTGCACAGCAGATCTGATTTCAAGACACAGGGAAAACTACTGCACCTGAAGCTGAACCAGGAAGTGAGATTTTCCCTCCAAGAAAGACTTTTATTCTGAAGAGACTGCTTATACCTGCTTATTTCATGTTATATGTTTTGGGGCTGCGAGAACTGCTTGACTAAGGGAGGTGTGAATTATTGCATAGTGTTTCACTAGAAATACTCCCAAGTGAATAGAAGCTTTGTTCCCCCCCCCCCCTGTGTTTGGATGAATTTCCTGATGAAAAGGAAAAGGCACAATAAAGCCTTATTATAATTTCACATTATAAACGACTCCAAGTGTGTACCTCTGTGAACGTCCGTCTACATTTGGTGTCCGAGGTGGGACAAGAGGTGTCCTTGTAATTAAAAAGGACCGTAGATTTTTATGTGAATTTTTTTTTTATGCTTTTTGCCTACAAACAATCTGGAAAAAAAAAACCTCATGCAGCAGAGTTAAAGGGACACACCATTGAAACTTACAAAACCACAGA
Source organism: Ascaphus truei (assembly GCA_036426205.1). Classification (NCBI taxonomy): domain Eukaryota; kingdom Metazoa; phylum Chordata; class Amphibia; order Anura; family Ascaphidae; genus Ascaphus; species Ascaphus truei. Next base: position 5,488,086 of record CM071568.1, on the reverse strand, counting down.
TGGACTCTTTACCCCAATCCCATGAGGAGAGAGACTGCTGAAGCAGCTAAAACTTTATTTGCCTATCACAAAGCATAATATGGTCATTGAAATAGGGGTTTTGCCTTCCAGCCATAGTCAGGGTTCAAAAAGTGAGTCAGCCCTTAAAAGGGATAGGTGTTTGTTGATTTCAAAAGTTTCGCTGAAGCAGTGAATACAGATGGTGACCCACGAGTGGTACTGATTTTGCAAATAAAGGTTGCCACACCGCATAGGGCTACCAGCTGTGAATGGAGTATATGCAGAAAAGTGTGAAAATTGATACAAGACTGTGCTGAAGCAGGGGAATTTTTAGCAAACAAATGCTGAGTGTAAAATTGCCCTATAAAGGAAAAGATTTTTCAAAGCCAATTGCTGAGTGTTGAGTCCATTGCAAAGAATGTTTTTTTTCTGCAAGTAAAAAAAAGTATGCCTATTATCTTGGGAGCAAAACAGACACCCAAAGTGTGAAGTGTGAATGCCATAATACCCAAAGATGAGACTGAAAATTACTGAACTCAGGCAGAAAACCAAATTCTGTTGCTGTAGCGGAGGGATTCACCTAGCAAACAAATGGTGTATAGCAAATAGACTTTTTACCTAGCAACTGCACATCTTGTATACCTGATAAAAGAAAATGCATGCACAGTACTGCTGATATTGAAAAAAAAAAAAATTACCCAAGAAAGAAAAGTCTACAGAGATGCCTGTGAGAGCTACGACCTCTACATGCAAAATATGCCCATCTGTAGGACTACCACAATTGGGGGTTCTAGCAAATACAGTGGCAACAGCTGCAATAGCGCCTCCTGAGGTCAGAAAGAAAATTACACCTGATAGCCTAAAAATGGAGGACAAGATGCAGCGTTCCTGTAATGAACCCTACCCCACGGAAGAGTGGCCCTTCCAGTCCAATAAAGAGGAAGACATCTCTTACGGGGAACCCGAACCGAGTCACACCCACAAAACACCCCAAGAATGGTGGGGGTGTCTGAACTCGACACGAACCGAAAAGACCGCTCCCTTTGACAAATACGATCAGCAGGAGAAAGAGCGGGAGCAGTGGATCACCGAATATTTCTGTCAGCTAAAGCAGCTGCAAGAAAAGCCTGGCGTATATAATGAAGCTGCTAAAACTTCAAATGAAGATGGAGACCCCAGTATCCTTGAAGGGACGGTGTCATCCAAATCAAAAAGGAAGAAAAAGAAAAAGAAAAGCGGACGAAATGGAGAATTCGTCCCACGGTTAACCGAATATCCAGATGGCCCAAGGCAGAAGTCGTGTACCCCAAAGAAGTGTCTGTCCGGTGCCAACAGTGAGGAACCCTCAACCATAACTCCCAGGGAGAGGAGCCGGAACCAGTGAGTGACGATCCCTTGACCAGCCCTGAAGACGCTCTGAAAATTGCCAGCGATGACTGTGATCTACTCTGTGAAAATTGGAAAGGGAAAAAAAATAATGCTGAGCTACAGAAGACTGTGCTCGCAATTTACTCTGCGGCTGAGACCAAATTGGAGGATCTCAAGACTGACTAGATACTGCAAGCTACTACTTTTCCGCCATGAATGTAAAGCAGAGCCAATCTGACAAAATGGTGGCTACGCTAAAGCGGAAGTATGAGGGGCACTGAAGCAGATGACAGTCTTCCAGAAGAGGTTCACACTCTGCATATAGAGTTGAATGCCTCACAACGGAGGTCAACAGTGTCCGGATAGAAGTGGACGTACTCTCAGAAGAGATTCAGACACTCCGCAGAGCACTGGATGCCTCACATCATGAGACCAACAGGTGCCGCACAGACTTGGAAGTTTCCAGAAGGAACTACACAGGCTCACTGAAGGAGCTGGACATTGCTAAAGAAACTATTGGTAATCTTGATATAGATCTCAAAGTCGCTCAGAAGGAGCTTCAGACCCTCAACCTAGAGAAGGAAGTCTCACGCCAGGAGATTGTCATTCTCAAAGCAGATGTGCGTAAATGGAAGGAGGACTGCAAAGAAGCCCTGAAGAATACAGAGACTGAAAAAAGAGAAAATTCAAGATTAAAAACAGAAAACTTAAAACTGAAAGAAGAAAATTTTCAGTTGACAGAAGAAGTCAAGGAAAAGTTTGAAGCAGAGCACCGACTGCAGAACCAACTGCAAGGTCTGCGTACACACATCCAGTATGCTGAGGAGAAGCAGCAAACGCTGCAGGAAGAAAACCTGCAGGCTGCTAAAGAAATTCAAGTGCTGCAGGAACGTTTGAGGATCCAGTATGTCCCCGCAAAGCAGCATGAGAAACTGAAGGCTACCCTGAGCATCACCAAAGCAACGCTAAAAGCCAAGCTTAGAACCCAGGTGACGAGGCACAAAAGGGAGCACAAGAAGATCCAGAAACTGAAACAAGTAACTATGGCCCAAGCAAAGAAGTTCATAGTGCTTCACAATGCAATAAAAATGTGGAGGCGAGCTCAGAGAAAGCAAAGCATGCAGATAAATTCCCTGAGAAGAGACTTGCAAGACGCACTCAAAAAACAGAGATCTCTCGCGGATGAGATTACAGTCCTACAAGGACAAGTATTGACCCTGACTAAGCGTCAGTTTCCCACAGCCTCAAAAACCCATGAAGACAAGGGTACAGTGAGAGCTGGGAATACCGCTCATCTAAAAGACAAGGTTTCAAAATTTGAACCACCTAAACAAGCACTAGCAAAACCTTCAGCCACCCAGCAGGCAACAAAAGAAGGTACACGTGCTGAATTAAAACCAGAAGAATCCTTAGCTGATGAAGCTGAAAAGATGGGACATTCTCTGGAAGTGGGTGTGGAATTGCAACTTAATCTAAAAGGGGCTGTTTTTCAACGCTCTACAACTGCTGCCATGCAGTATGCCTACAAAGGGAAATCTCATGACCGCGCACGCAGAAAAGAGACTATACTTGGAGAAAGTCCTCCTCGAGCGACTGAGGGGTGCTGATCTCAAGCACCTTCAGGAGGAGACACGAATAAACTGGATAAAGGGTTCCAATCCCAATGGGACTGAGGGTTCTTTTCCTCCATCCACTCTCATTCAAGTCACAGAGATATCTAGAATGAGAGTGGAAGGATGGGCTTTGGACGTGGTAAGCCCGAGCTTTCCACAAACAGGGGTGGTATGTAACAGGGGACTTATCCCTGTTCAGTAATGTGCCTTTAATCCAGCAGTGTGGTGGTTAACCTCTGGTAGTTAATTACTAAACACCACCTGCCTGATTTAGATTGTTTACAAAAACCTGTCTGTTCAGACAGGAAGTGACTCCCTACCTCTGACTGAGAGCTGACCCTTGGAGCTGACCAGTCTTGAGCTCTGCACAGCAGAGCTGATTTCAAGACACAGGGAAAACAACTGCACCTGAAGCTGAACCAGGAAGTGAGATTTTCCCTCCAAGACACAGATAAGTCTTTTATTCTTAAGAGACTGCTTATATCTGCTTATATCATGTTATAAGTTTTGGGGCTGCAAGAACTGCTTGACTAAGGGAGATGTGAATTATTGCATAGTGTTTCACTAGAAATACTCCCAAGTGAATAGAAGCTTTGTTCCCCCCCCCCCCTGTGTTTGGATGAATTTCCTGATGAAAAGGAAAAGGCACAATAAAGCCTTATTATAATTTCACATTATAAACGACTCCAAGTGTGTACCTCTGTGAACGTCCGTCTACAATGACCCTGTGTCATTTATACTGCCCTTGTGTTGAATAGTTCTTTTGAAAGCTCCTTGTATTATCCCTGAATATATTTGTATATAGTTATCATGTCACCACTTTGACGCCTCTTTTCTAATATAAACAATTCTTAATTAGTTAGCCTCTATTCATATGTCCTATTTTCCATTCACTTTAATAATGTTGTGACTCTTCTCTGCACTTTCTCCAGTTCCATATTGTCTTTTTTTATGTAGTTATGTCCAAAACTAAAGATGGGCAAACATTTTTTTTGGCAGATTTGGATCTGCAGCAGATCGGCCGGTTCCTTTGGTCTGCCAATTTCAGCAGATCAATCTCAAAAAGAGGCGATCCGAGTTCTGCAGATTTTTTATTATTTTTACCAATATACTCCGCGAATTCCGCACCCTCTCGACAGATTTGTAGTATCCAATCTGTGGATTCAGCAATCTTAAGAATCTGCCAATGGATCACTGAATCCGAGGATTAGATTCTACAATTCCTTGCACGAGTTGTATCCAATAGCGGGGTTTTGATGAATCCACGCAGATTAAAACCGACCAAATCTGATTGCCGATTTCACCTGGCTTTTGGGTTAAAAATGCAAGCAAATCCAGGAAAAGGATTTGGGTGGATTGCTCATCTCTATCCAAAACTGTACACATAGTTACATAGTAGATGAGGTTAAAAAAAGACATACGTCCATCAAGTTCAACCTATGCTAAATTTAGACTCCATTTTCAAGGTGTGGTCTTACTAATGCTTTATAGAGGTACATAAATATGCTTACTTCCCTTCCATCCATTCTCCGTTTAATGCAAGATAAGATCTTATTTGCCTTTGCAACTGCTGTATGGCTTGGGGCACTATTGCTAAGCCTGCTGTTTCAATCCTGTGCAATTGCTTTTTGCCAGACACTTGACTTTATGGACTCCACTATCACTGCCAACGTTACCTGTGTTTGCGGTTATCTGAGCCTTTGACTTACACTGGGTGGTTGCTTACTAGTGACATAGACCAGTGACGTCAGTGGCTGCCACTTTGAGACACAGGCAGTGTCAGTGTGGGAGCCTCACTACCGGTACATGAGCCACGTTAAGCTTCAATTGTGGCCGTCTGACGAGGAGACCAGCGCCTTTGTCTTAACATGTGCCTAACATGTAATGCTTGAGTAACTTTACTTGATGTACGTGCAACACTTACCTGCTTCACTAGCAGCAGACCCTCTGGTTGTGTATTGAAGGTCACAAATTGTATCAGAAATGTATTAAGTTTCACTCCACATGTGTGTATTCGACACCTTATATAACATTGTATGATACACTGTACCACTCACTGTTTAAGATATAATCACTTCTTTATTGATATTTCACCATAAGGTACACATATCACGATATATTCATTTTATAAATGATTTCTTTACAATCTGGAATGCTGAACTTTGCACCTTTTTTTTTGTTTCCTATAATATATATAGAGAACGAACGGCTCAGTGAGTAAAGACACTGACTGGTTCAATTCCTGGTGTTGGCTCCTTGTGACCTTGTGTGAAACGGGTAAACTGCAAGTTAACCCACCAGGCGCTCACAAAAATGTAGCTGCAGCTGTGAACTGGTGTTTGAACAACAATAAAAATGGGTAATGAATGCCACTATCCCCCAGTGTAGTCTTTACAAATGTAAACCCATCTGTTACCCATCTGTTTGGGGCTTGTTCACAGGTGTTGCAACTTGCACTTGCTATATATGCATTATGTTGTTACAAATGGATCACTCTTTTGACAAAGGCCTGACGGGCCGAAACGCGTCAAGAGGATCCGTTTGCACTTTGTTTCATTAAAGTTTCTTATGAATCACTGATCAGCCTTTTCTGAAGTTCTTGCTCCACGGCTGTGCGGCGTTTACACCTCCCCTGGGAGGATTTCCAGTGTTCCTTGTGACCTTGGACAAGTCACTTTATCTCCCTGTGCCCCACACACCAAACACATAAATTGTAAGCTTCACTGTGCAGGGACCTGTGCCTGCAAAATGTCTCTGTAAAGCGCTACGTAAAACTAGCAGCGCTATACAAGAACATGCTATTATTATTATTATATATATATAAAATAAAGGGTATTTATCTAAAGTGTCTACAAGAGTTAATTTTGGAGTGAATCATCTCTGGATGTTTTCTTTCTTTATCTTTAATCATGGATGCATTCTGAATATCTGGACTAATATTCTGATTAATTTCTTCAAACAGGTATGTGTATGTATGCTGTATGCTTGCTCCAATCAATTGAAAGAGAATTGATAATCTTATTAACTATTTGGTGTGTTTGAGTTGATTAGGCAAACCCCTCCCTTAAGTGTTAGTCAAATGCATGTGATTAGGGTACTTAAGTCAGTGTAACTTGGCTGTGAGCCATATGGCTGTGTACCATCAAAAGAGTCGCATCTTAAATGTCATATCTAAAGTGTCCACAAGAGTTAATTTTGGAGTGTCATATCTAAAGTGTCTACAAGAGTTAATTTTGGAGTTGAAATTGGAGGTGAAGATTGGCGGAAGATCTGGACTCTGCATTACTACTTTGCCACTGTGAGACATTCTCTTTTAATATCTGTGATTATTTGTTCATTTTTATCCTCCATTACCTGTGAAGTCTCTGCTCCTGCATCTTACTGTGCCATCCCTACTGCTTTTCCTGTTTACTGTTTCCTCACTCCTTTGTGAATGTCTCTGTTTTCTCAAACTTCCCTACTCCCCACTGCACCATTATTTATACACCCCTCTCCCAACAACTTCTATATCCCTCAATAAAAACACCCACACAAATCCTCTATTCACACCCTCTATCTACTCCTTCCCACTGCTGGGGATCTCCCCATAGCCTGAAGCCTGACATACACACCTGATCTCACTCATGCGTCCCTGCCATCTCTTCCTCTGTAAATGGTGTTAACCTTTTCATTTAATACTGACCAGCCTTAAATCTCACCCCACAAATCAAGTATCCCAATAGCCTGCACTCGTGGCTATTGCCCCACACTCAGTTACTCCTACCACACAATGTGACCAAGCACTGCCATCTACAGCACTTACTCCCTCACCTACTGTCTCTGTAAGTTTCCCATTAAACCTCTTAGATTTTAAGCTCTTCGGGGCAGGGATTTCCTTTCCTATTGTCTGATTTTGCTGCACTTATTGTGTAATTATAATTCCCTGTACTGTATTTTTTGTGCTGAGTACACTTTTGGCACTATATAAATAAAGACATACAATACAATACAATTTATCAAGCAGGCTGTATTAATATAATGTACATGGCTGTGGTTGCTTGGTAAATAAATCCCTTATAGTGTCAGGGGCTTTCAGCGAATTGCAGGCTCAACTTACACTTATTGGGTTAATACTACAAGCTTTTGTTTCAAGGTTCATGCATCTTTTTTAGGCTGGTGAAAGCTGGCTTCACCATGTAGATTAATTTCCAGTAAAACAAACTAAGATTGATATATATCATTAGAATTTGTGGATAACGTGGGAATCTGATGATAAGAACTATGATAAACTATCTCTTAAAAAGGCAAATGAAAAATGACCTACAGTATAGTCAATGGATCAACATTAATTTAGGGCCAGTACAGTATTTATGGCAGCTTAATACCTTGCATAGCGCTATAGTTAAAGTAATATATGCACTATTGCAAATGACATATTGGCATCGAGAAAGTTTGTGGAAGCAATAAACGATATACTGTACTATAGTTACACAGGCAATTTGATTATAATATGTAAGCTCTGCAAATATGTTACTTTCTAACAAGATAATATTATCTGCAGAGTGGTAATGGTACCGCAGTGAGGAATAAGCATTGCCTTTCTGGTTTTAATGAAAGTAGCATCATTACATAACTTATTTTTTCTGGAAAATTGAGAGGGTAATTAGTACAAATAGAAACATTCAGATAGCGCTTGTTATGTTTTGTCTTGATTACATTCCCAAGGTGAAAACAGCATATTGTAAATCCAATTTCCATATTCTGCTTCAAACAAATAAAGTTAGAGGACTATGTGCTATTCATTAGACATTTATATAAAAAATACAGCATTTTACATTATTTGGTATAATTGTTTGTAACTTGTATATGATGTAGTGCCTGCTAAAGACAGAATAAAGAATAGTGTAATAATACTACAGTAATGAAATTATGTTAGTTACCAGAATAAGGCGGTATCAAATTCCCCAAAGTTGGAAAAACCAGTTTAAAACAGGTCTGGGGCAAAACGAAATGACCCTTACTCATGAGAATACACACATTGAAGTATTGTACTATGTATTTTGTCACATTGGATCTAGTATTGGGTATTGTTGTCGTTTCAAGCTAAAATTAAACTCCTGAATCCACAAAGTAAAAGTTCCCATCGTATTAGAATATAGTACTAAAAGGTAAGGCAGGAGAGTAATAAAAATAGGCAGAGGGCAGGGCAGGCTGCTAACTGGACTGATCAATAACAAGTTGTATTGTATGACTTTATGTATATAGCGCCATTAATGTACATAGCGCTTCGCAGCAGTTATACACGTGACAATCATATAAATAACAAATACAAATAATGGGTCATGGGAATAAGTGCTTCAGACATAAACGTAACATTTAGGAAGAGGAGTCCCTGCTTCAAGGAGCTTACAATCTAATTGGTGTGTCAGAGGCACTTACAGAGACAGTAGGAGGGCATTTTGGTAAGTGTTTCTGCAGGGGGGCAAGCTTTATGTATCATGTGTCTAGCAATATCTTCGGTGCTACACATATGCTTCTTTTAGTGTGTTTTGAGTTGGGTCTTAAAGGTGGAAAGAGAAGGTGCTAGTCGGGTATTGAGCGGAAGGGCATTCTGTGTTGGGCAGTCAGTGAGAAAGGTTTAAGGCGGGAGAGGGCTTTAGATACAAAGGGAGTAGATAGAAGACATTCTTGAGCAGAACGCAAGAGTTGGGATGGTTCATAGCGAGAAATTAGGGCTGAGATGTAAAGAGGGGCAGAAGAGTGTAAAGCTTTAAAAGTGAGGAGGAGAATTGAGTGTAAGATACATAGGGTGACCAGATTTTCAAAATGAAAAACCGGGACACATTAAAAAATTATTTATAAAACAAATTACATCATGTGATGCCCCCCGTTGCCATGACAACAAGACACTGACGTCAGGTGGTGACATGTTGCCATGACAATGTGGAATCACGTGATGCCTCTGCGCCATAATGCGTCCCGTTGTCATGTCAACTTGATGCCGCGTGACGTCACGGAGCGGCTCGTTGTTATGGCAATGTGCATTACGTGACGTCGCGCAGCCATGTTGATGGAATTTGGAGGGGAGGATACAGCCAAAGGCAAGATAAATAAATATATAATAGATCTAAAAAAATGTTATCTCCACACAGAGCCACTGACAGACACACACACACACACACACACACACACACACACACACACACACACACACACACACACCACAGCACACACACACACACACACACACACACACACACACACACCACACACACACACACACACACACACACACACACACACACACACACACACACACACAACAACTTCACTACACCAAGACTCATCCCACTGACCCACACACAGAACCACTGACCCACCCACACACACACAGCCACTGACAACACAACACAGCCACTGACCCACACACCCACACACACACACAGTCACTTACCCAAAGGACCACTGACCCACACACAAACCACTGATCCACCCACACACACACCAGCCACTGACACACACGCACACCACACCACAGAGCCCACTGACCCACAAACAGAGCCACTGACACACCCACACCCACACAGAGCCACTAACCCACACACACAAGCCCTGACCCACCACACCCACACACCGAGCCTGCCACCACACATACCAGCCACTACACCCACACCACACACACACACACACACACCACCACACACCCACACACACACCACACACACCCCCCCACACACACACACCACACACACACACACACACACACTCACACACACACCCAACATATCTACTTGACACCACACACCAACTGCCACTACACCACCACACAACCCCACACCCAACACTATCCACTTACCACACATCCATACCCACACACCTCCTCTAACCCCACACACAATTCACTTACAACACACATCCACTTACCCACACACACCACACACCCCCCACACTTCCCACCACAACCTTAGCCACTTACCCACATACACACACACGATCCACTAACCCACACCACACACAGTAGCTACCTGCACCACAACCCATAGCCACTGACCCATACACCACAACAAGCCACTGCCCCACACCCCCACACAGTCCAAACCCCTTGCCACTGACACACACGAGCCACTGACCCATGCAGCACACACACACACACACACACACACACAATCCACTGACCCACACATCCCCAGAACCCACTAGCCACTAACCCACACATAACACACACAGAAGCCACTGACAACCCACAGAGCCACTTACCCATACACACACATCCACTGACCCACACACCCAACCTCACCCCACAGTCCACTTACACACACGACAGCCCTTAACCACACACCCACACACAATAGATCCACTGTGCCACCACACCCACCAGCCACTGACCCACACACCCCAGCCCCCTGACCACCCCCCCCCCACACACCCACTGCCACTCACAAACACAGCCACTGACACATACATCACCACACACTACACACACACACACACACACACAGCACACACACACACACACAACACACACACACACCACACACACACACCATCACAACACACCCACACACCAAGAGCCACTGTACTCACAGCCACACACAGCTCTGACACACGAGCCACGACTCCAATCATGCCACTTCATACAGCCACACACAGAGAAATACTGCCCCAACCTGCCCCACACACACATGCACCCACGAAGCCAGTTGACAACACACACACACACACATAAACACACGCACACACACACAGTCAGGAGGCAAGATGCCAGTGACCCACACAGAACAGAACCACACAGAGCCAGTGACACACACACACACACACAGAACCAGTGACACACACACACACACACACACAGACACACACACAGAACCAGTGACACACACAGAGCCACACACACAGAGCCACACACACACAGAGCCACACAGACATAGAGCTACACAGAGCCACACACACACACTGACCCACACACACACAGAGCCACAGCCACACACATACACACAGAGAGCCACACACACACAGAGCCACACACACACAGAGCCACACACACTATCCTTATATTATGAATGAGTGCAGTAAGGGGGTATGTAATAGGGCAGGGAGCATGGTTGGGGGTACATGAGGTTGGGTTTGGGGATATATAATGAATCAGTGCAGTAAAAGGGTATTGCATAGAGCAGGGGGTATATATGTGGCAGAGTAGGACTTGGTATTATTCCTGCACTGGGCTCCAGGCTCCAGGACTGTTAAGGCGCAGGGACCCAGCAGCAGCAGCCCGGCGCTGAGAGGTCTCTCCTGGGTCCCTCCTAACCCCTCGGGAAGGAAGATGTTGGCGGCTGGCAGGGGGTTAACCCCGCCAGTGCCGATGCCCCCAGCCTTCCCCCCACACCTCTTCCCGGTGGCTCACCCCCTCCCCGTACACTCGGGCCGCGCGAGGCGGTGACGCGGCTCTTACAGGATCTATATTCTTATTTAATAATTCCCCTTTGGTGGCGGAGGGTGCCCCCCATGTGATTCCTCCTCCCACTTACCGGCTCTCCATCCGCCTCCCTCTCTCCCACCGCAGGCCATGGAGTGCACAATGCACCGCGCGGGAACACACACCAGCTCAGTCCTCCAGCCCGACATCCTACAAAGCCCCGTCCCCAAAATCCTTGAACTAATCTCCTGCGGCCCGGCCGGCATTCTCTAAAAGCCTAACCACCCTGGCATTCTACAAATCGTCATCTGCTACCGCATCTTCCCTGCATTGCGCGCCCCAGCGCACCGCCGCCTCCTGCTAGAAAAACCGCGACATTACCGGACCGACCGGCAACCGGGACAGGAATTAAAAAAACGGGACTGTTCCGGCAAAACCGGGACATCTGGTCACCCTAAAGATACAGGATTTGATAGGAAGCCAGGAGAGCGATTTCAGCAAGTTTGATGCTGAGACAGATTTAGGAAAGAGTAGAGTGATTCTGGCAGCAGCGTTTACTTCGTGTACACTGATAAATCAGAAAGAAATTCTGGAACAACATGGATAAACCATTTTGATCTGCCCACAAATAAACAGGAAGCAGTCACCTTTAGGGTAAGTCGAGGTGTGTGTCTGAGAGACTGCCAGCAGGTGCAGATAAAAGCAGACTAGTTAGATTAGCCAGAGCTTAAAGGTACACAGAGCATTGGATATGGCTCATTGTTAATGTTACTTTTTAAATTCATGGGTTCTTGTGGCTGTATTAGTCTTGTAGTGTAAGTTTTTGAAGTGAAACTTCTATGTAGGCACCTATCAAATGAATATTTCTCTTGGAGTAAATGACCTTGTTGGAAACGGAGGTGCAGTCCCGGAAGTGAAGTCAATGCTGGCAGAAGAGGCCGTTATGGCAGCTGGCATGGATTCGGAGGCCTCCCACTCTTGGTTCGCAAGAGCCATTGCCAACGGCTCAGCGCGCCTGCGCAGTAGGCGCCATTCAGGCGCGCCTGTGCAGTATGCGCCGTTCGGGAGCACTTGCACATTTCCCGCCACGTGCGCATACACCACTGACGCACACACACACTCACAGACACACACACACTCACAGACACACACACACACAGATTCACAGAGACACAGACATTGAGACACACACATTGAGACACACACACACAGAGAGAGACACACACACACAGAGACACAGACACACACACACACACACAGATGCACACAGACACAGACACACGCACACAGACACACAGAGATACGCGCACAAACACAGAGTCACACACACACACATAGAAGCACACAGACACACACACAGATGCACACACACAGAGAAGCACACACCCACACATAGACACACACAGAGACACACGCACACAGAGACGCGCACACACACACACACACACACACACATAGCCACACACACACAGATTTGCCTACGTAGTAGCCGCCGGCATACTGCTGCGGCCGAGTTTATTCGAGCATTTGCCCGTTCTCGGCCGCAGCAGTTACCTGGCGCGCGCCGGAGGGTGCCGGGCGCGCGCCGAAGCAGCGGAGGAGAGGCCCGCCGATCGCGGCTTCCCCCTCTCCTCTCCGGGTCCGCCGGGTCCCCCGGAACCCCCTGCCGCCGTCCCCCACATCGCGGGACACCAGGGCTCCCTCGGGGAGCCCTGGATGTGCGTGCAGGGGGCGCAGGCACCCGATGACGCGTGACCGCGCATCGGAGACGCGCGGCACGCCGAGGGGCTGCCACTTGCAAGCCGGGAAATCTCCCGGCTTGCGGTACTGGCCACACTGCAATAAAGTGTGTCGCCAGTGTACACACAGAGACACACACACACAGACACACACACAGACAAACACACAGAGACGCGCACACACAGACGCGCACACACAGAGACACCCATACACACACATACACACACAGAGACACACACAGATACACACAAAGAGACACAGGCACACGAGAAATTCACAGTTACTTTACATATAGAAGTACAAATAGGTAAAACGTCTTTCCTTTTTGGCCCTGAAATTGTGTTTTGATTTTTTTTTTTGTAACTTACATTTTATTTCCAATACGTTCAGGCAGAATACAAATTCAATACATTACATGTAATATATAAACATCTGTATCATACTGCCTTCACAGGACAGAATCGGTGAGTATAGAGCACAACAACTTGGGGGAGGGCTGGGGACAGTAAGGTATGGAAGGGTAAGGGTGACCTCTACATCAAATGTTGCTCATCTAAAGCTTGTCAGCTCGCTCCTTCAGTCATTCTCATTCATTTTCTTTGCCCGTGCGGCCCCAGTACTGCCTTCCCAGAGTCCATATCAGCACTGCAGAACCAGCCAGTGTATCCTCTTCTATCTGCCACCAAACGAGAAGGCACCTAACTCTATCATAGCATAATTGAGGTTATGCCCACCCCTGATATATCCGATTGAGCTAACCATGGTAGCCAGACCTTTTGGAATTTAGCACCAGTATCATTCACTAGGCTTGTAAGTTTCTCCATCTGACAAATAAACCAAATTATGTTTCTAATTTTTCCAAGTACTGGATAATCCTTTTGTTTTCATAATGCTGCGATCTTGTCGTTGCAAAATGTGCAATAAGTTTTTTCTCTTCCCTAGGATCAAAAGGGAACTTGAGTTCCAAAATCCACTGTAGCCAAATGTGAATTTTCTGCCAGAGGGGCCTAATCCGAGGGCGAGATCACAGCATATGTAACAAATCCGCCTGCTCTCCACATTGTTTAAGACACAATGGGGAGTACCCTGGCACACATTTTGGAAGTTTTAGCGGGGTGAGATACCATCTCATCAAAACTTTATATGCATTCTCCTTCAGTGTTATGTAGATTGAACTCTCTGCCACTTCCATTCCTCTGCTTCTTACGTTTCCCCTAAGTCTTTTTCCCATTGGATGACATCATAATCACGTCGTGTGTGCTCACATGTGTATTTTATTGATATATTTTATTTTTTATTGTGTATTAAAATCCTTTGCCATTGCATACCTTGCTTATCGGTTTATATCTCAGGATAATGCACTATAGTAATGTGTATGTTATTTTTGCCTCCTTCTCCTGAGGTTATGTCATTTCAAAGATCCAAGCTTTATTCCATCATAGCCCCATGGTGCCTGTTTGCACCTCAGCGTCAAACGAATTCTGGAAGAGGGGTGCACATCTTCGTTACAATGTAGTTAACCCCTCACACTCCGTGACCGCTGTATCTTAGGTGAATCTGATTAGGAGGGGGCTGCAGGCATTTTTATAGGGTTAAGAGCCCTATCCCTAACATACACAGCCAATCCTCCAGTGGGAACAACTTTTCCCACCAATCCCAGACTTGCCAGTAGCTCACAAAAAGGGCAGAAGTTGCTTCCCGGTTTGCTCAGAACATGTGCCAACCTGACACCTAAGCTGCTTAGCATACCGGGCCCAACCTCTTATCTGGTGACAGTAAGTCTGGGGTTTGGCTACCAAGTGTGAAGTGCCCATATTTTGCACCGGTATCTGATAATTACAAATATCCTGGCCACCCTAACACCTCGGGTCTCTGAGGCTTTTCAACTGCAGACTTCTCTAGACACTGGGGCACCAACTTAGCAGGGTGCCCTTTGAACTACTGAGATGAAAAATCCCTCTGCTCATTCATCCATAATATATGGGCATGTTAATGGATTCATTGCCGGGCTGGCAGGAAAGGGTTCCTGCCTGTACATTTAAAACACCATTGAAATACATTTTATTTATATATGTATGTTCTGTATATGCAACAAATATAAAACTCATATGTATATTCATGGAACTTTATTAACTTTTTTAGCTCAGGCCCTCCAAAACGTACAGTAAAACCAGGAGAGGAAAAAAGAAGCTTGAGAACAACCACCAAAAAAAGCTAAAATCTAATCAACCCGTGACAGAGGACTCTGCAGATGATGATGCCTTGCAAATCTTTAACCTTTCTAGCCACTCCTTCAGTGAGGTTCAACTGAATTTATTAAAGAAAGGTTTATCCTTTTCACCCATGTCAGACTTCAATCTATTTGAGTGGGTTAAGGATTTAAACCTATTTGGAAGATGGCTGTTGCTACATAAATTTTACGCTAAGCGTGCAGCCGCTAATCCAAACATACTCACTGACGGTCTGAATGCACAAGAAAGACAAGATGTTATAGATCTCTGCCAACTTTTTGATCAGAATATCTCACCTGATAATGACATTACAGGTCCATTTACACACCTGAAACCTAGGAGTCATTTTACCCCGCCAATTACCACCTGTCCAGCTGTCGAATTGTTTGTTGCCTGTGTAACCAGGGACTTGGAAGCAGAGCCAAAACATTATAAGTCTGCCAATAATCTCACATCTGACGAAAAAATCGGCCTAAAAGAACTGATGTCAGACAAAGCCTACACAATTAAGCCATCTGATAAAGGTGGCAATATCGTAATTCAAGACACTGAAGCCTATGTAAGTGAAAACATGAGGCTTCTCAGCGATAAAGACTGCTATGAGACCCTTGACCATAGCCCGACATCAGAATATAAATTAGAACTGTTAGACATTCTACAGAATGCTCTTGACACCGACATGATCAGCCGAAGTGAGTTTGACTTTATGTACCCCAGGTCACCCACGGTGGCGACATTCTATACCTTACCTAAGGTACATAAAAGGTTACGGTCCCCTCCAGGTCGCCCAATAGTCTCGGGCAATAACTGTCTGTCCGAGGGCAGCAGTATTTACTTAGACAAGGTTCTAAGGGATTTCGTCATCAGTCTCCCATCGTATGTCCAGGATACGAAAGACACACTTAAGAGACTAGATGGGATCCATGTCACATCAGAGACCATTCTTGTGAGTCTAGATGTAGAATCACTATACACTTCCATTGTTCACAAGAATGGTCTCAATGCTGCCCAATACTTTCTGTCGACCAGGGACCGTAGATTCAACAGACACAACTCTCTCGTTCTTGATCTATTAAATTATGTTCTAACACATAATTATTTTATTTTTGATGGGCTTTATTACCACCAGACCCAGGGTACCGCCATGGGCACTGCTTGTGCCCCGACGTATGCCAACTTATACCTGGGCTTGTGGGAGTGTATCCACGTCTTCAGTGAGGATTTCTCTATGTATACTGACCACATTTCTATGTGGATCAGGTACATAGATGACATTCTGCTCCTATGGGAAGGTTCCACTCAATTACTCCATGAGTTTGTGGAGAAATTAAATACAAACACTCTGAATTTGAGGCTCACGACAGTGCTAAGTACCACCTCAATAACATTCTTAGATTTGAACATATACATTGATGGTGAACGCAACATCCAGACAAAGGTCTATAG
The DNA here is from genome assembly GCA_036426205.1 of Ascaphus truei. NCBI lineage: Eukaryota > Metazoa > Chordata > Amphibia > Anura > Ascaphidae > Ascaphus > Ascaphus truei. The sequence goes on along the minus strand of CM071568.1, from coordinate 5,471,296 downwards.
GAAAAGCACTGCGACTAACAGTCTGTTACTAGCGCAGAGCCAGCATCCTAGAAGCCTCATAAGTGGCATCCCCATTGGTCAGTATCTCCGACTTCGGAGAAACTGCTCTACGACCGAAGAATTTGTAACACAATCTAAAGAACTTCGGTCTAGATTCCTCAAGCGTGGCTATCACATTAAAACATTGAATAAAGCTTACCACCGGGCATTGCATAGCGATAGGGCCTCTCTCCTGTCCAGAAATTAGACAAAACCTAAGGATAGTACAATCAGAGTCATTGGCACCTTTAACAAACGTTGGTGGGCGATTAAAAAGATATTTACCAGACATTGGCATCTCCTACAGGCCGATGATGATTTGGCACAGGTTATAGGCCCCAGACCCATGATTACCAGCAGGCGGTCCAAAAACCTACGGGACTCATTAGTGAACAGCCATTTTCAACGCTCCAGAACTACAACTTGGTTGAGCCCTGTTAATGGCATGTACCGCTGTCAAGGGTGCAAAGCATGCAGGCACATAGATGTGGGCAAAGTATTCGCCAATTGTGACAATACATCAAATTTTTCTGTGGACAGCTTCATCAATTGTCGGACTCCCAACGTTATCTATCTTATCACATGTGTATGTGGTAAGAGATACGTTGGTAAAACAACCAGACAACTACGCAGACGTGTTTTGGAAAATATTAATTCCATTAAACATTCTGCCGAAACATCTGTTGCCAGACATGTGGCACAATATCACAATGGCGATACCAATGCCATCAAATTCATGGGCATTTACCAGCTTAAATGCCCCATGAGAGGGGGTAATATTGACCAATCCCTGCTTCGGATTGAAGCAGAATGGATTTTTAAACTAAAAACAAGGAGCCCCAATGGACTCAATGAGGGGTTTACATTTACACCCTTCATTTGATCACCTAGGTTCCGTTGTTTAGACTTTATTATCTAGCCCGTGTTTTCCTGTTGTTTAAATGGCTCATTCATGTGTTATATACATTTTTTGATATGTGCAGCCAGATTATTTTCCATGTTCACTAGGCTGTTCTCCGGCATTTGATATTGAAAGATATTTACTTACTTACTCCAATTATTGACTATATTACCGAAGTTCTAAACCCATTTTTGGGCTTAGTCGTTATGTATGACATACGTGTATAGCATGATAATTATATAATGAAAATTCTATGCAAAATTTCTGTATGCATACACATAACTTGGTTCTTTATTCTCTTTATTTATCTTACCACTACCTTCAAGCCTGACACATTGTTCAATATATCACTATGGGGGAGTATATATAACCTAATCTTTGCAATTACACTCTGCATGAAATAGTTATATAAGGTACCATTAACCCTTACCCACTATGAATTGGCTATTATCAGTCATATACTCTATAATACCCTGCCCATTTGCTAACATCTAGGGCATGTACAGATCGTTTGAACAAACTAAATTACACTTTTTGTTAATATGGCTAAATATTTCTAAGTGCCCACGCATGCGCGATAGGAATAACCTTTTATTTTGAAGAAATTTTCTAAGTCCCGACGCATGCGCGATATGAACAATTTTTTATTTTGCGAAATTTTCTAAGTCCCGACGCATGCGCACTGCGCGCAACTATAGACGGTAGTCAGCCAGAAATATCGGAGACCGAACGCATGCGCACCATGACTGGACTATGGCAGTATTATTGCCTGAGTCCTTTGCACATGCGCGTCTAAACGAGGAATTTCGGGAGTTTTCGCGCATGTGCAGTCATATGTATATCGGGCTAGAATTTACAAGTATCCACGCATGCGCATAGCACTAATTTTGATCTGGCCATTTTTACTCTAAGTGCCCACGCATGCGCAGTGGGTGTCATTCTGGTCCGTTGGATTTCCTGAGTCCGCGCGCATGCGCATTAGACTCAAATTTCGCCGATTTATGCCAGACTGATATAAGAGCCCTAAAAACACTCGTTTCTACACACTAATTCAGCACTTTTGTTGCTGTATGTGTGGGAACCTACACAGATGGTTTATTAAGCATTTTTGTAATTTGAGGGGTGTAGTTTGACAACGGACCAACTGCGCATGTGCAACAGGTGTAAACTGTTCAATCTGTAATCAAGGTATTGTTTGGGTATATAAGGGTTCATTCTTCCTCCCCCAAGCAAATTTGTCCCTGAGGAAGCTCCTTTGCTGGAGGGAAACGCGCGTTGGACGCGCCATGTTGTCAGTCTCCTACTTGGAGCTGCTTTTATGTAGTGTTTTGTAGTCTCCTGGCTTTATCTATGTAGATCTGAATTGGGTACTCCACCAAAACTCAGTGCGCAAGCATTCCTGCTCTTTATATGATATAACCATTTGGAGTGTGCTGTAGAATGATTCAATGATTAATATGCTGTGAACATTTGCTTCACTAAGCTGTGAATCATTTACCCTCCATCACTATACTATCAGTAGCACTTTAATATATATTGGATGGCAATACATGTATAACTAACATCCTTAAGTGCTCTATGGTTTACAAGCCAAAGCAGGACTGCTGTAGCCTTACGACACATCCCAGTCATTGAGTGTGCACGTTTATTTATTTATTTACTATAACTTGTGTACCTGATCTCATAGGTGCCCCAGAGGGGTTTACACCCTGACCAAGTAGCGTTCTGTGTCCAGAAGCCTCTACTACAAATTGTCGTTTGAGACCACTCCAACACACATTCACTGACACAGACGCTAGTTAATGTCAATTTAATTTATTTTTAATGTATTATACACGACGTTTTTGGTAACATATGTTTTATGAAAATATATTAAAAGTTAAATTTTAAATTAAGTAGGAGTGCATTATAGTGAATTCTTTTAGGAGACACATCCATTTTGTGTTTTCCTTCCCCCCCTTTTCTGATGAACTTTATTAACCAGCTGTACTCCAAAAATTAGAGTGCTTGCTCTTTCCTAGCGCAAGTTATCCACTTAATTGAAAGGGCTCTGTGATGTTGGTTGCAGTTTGACCTATAATCGGTCTGGGTTACAAGCTGGCATACAATGTATCCATCCCGGCTTTGATCGGTAACCGCAGAAGCGCGCCACCAATTCAGCTAAAGTGGATAACGACAGCCGGATATATAGTAGCAAGAAGGTACTTCAGCTAAACCGCAGACCACTTATTCAATTGACTTTGCGATTTCAACGTCTGTGGTCTGAAACTGATACCCATTTTCACTGTAGCTACTTACTCGCAGGCACACTTCTTCAATTTAGCACTTGGCACAGCGCTATAAGCTCCCCGTTGTGTCGCGAATACAGTTGGCACATTTCTCATTCATTCATTCTATTGCAGCTAACTGCTGGGGCTGCAAAACAGGGACAATAAAGCTAGTGTAGGGGAAAACATGGCAATATGGTGACCATACAATTTAACCCCTTCAGTCCCAACAAGGTTTAGGGTTAACCAGCCGGGCATAATACCGTTATTATTGGCCTGGTTAACCTTTTCACTGCCACAGTATGTAACTCGGGATATATTAAAAAAATGACTAAAACTCACAAACAAGAAAGCATCAAAGGCTTTTGATACAGGTAGTGAAACCTCTGTACTGTATATAACTGCACGGTCTATTCCCCTTCTGATGTCTGCCTCGAACACTAGCCATCCATGAAGCAATTCCCAAAATAAGTCCTGAAAGGAAAGCTGGGCTGGGAGACCCCCCTACCTGGCTTCTATGGGCAGACGCATACAGACACTGGTAGCTCGGATGGAGCTCGCTTCCGTCGAGTGACGTCACTCATTAGTGATGGAGTTCATCACGAGAAGACGGTCTGGGTCCTGGATGTATCTGTGATGATGAGATCAGAGGCAAGAGACTAGGCGCATACTCGAGGGATGCCGTCGGAAAATGAAAATGTCGATCCTACACACTTCGCTCTTAGCAGGAGCTTCCTCAGGGATTATGGGAGTATGAAAGGCCCAAGATGGTTTATATAGCTGGAGATCAGTGATGTCATATTCCAAAAAAAATTACATTAGGGCATAACATATCATAGTATTTAATCACATTAAAATATTGGATACAAACTGGTTAATTGTTTTTTTAACTAGACATAAAATGTAGTGCCTGAAACTGTATAGTTGATTGAAATAGGCACAGGATAGTGATAGAGATTGATAATAAGATACCATGGGAAACTTTTAATAAATATCCACTAAATAAAAATGTCCAAATAAATATATAATGTTGGCAACATGCATATAAATAGACAGATAAATATGAAAAGTATATAAACCTAATTATAAAAAGAGATGATAGAGTGGGCCACCTATAAAATAAATCAATAATGATTTAATAAAGGAATTAACATCAATATCAAGTCCTTTGGGGTGAAGAGTATTTAAACTGTTTATCCAAAAGGATTCCCTACGTGAAAGATCTACTGTTCTGTTACCTCCTCTCCTATTGGCAGATAATGCTTTTATGCCAATACAAGATAATCCTGTAGGGTCAGAATTATGTAATTTTTAAAAAAGTAGTGACACATTATGAGTTTCACAGCCCATAATTTTTTTTTTAATATGCTCAAGGATGCGTACTCTTAGTGGTCGAATAGTAATACCCACATATTGTAGGCCACAAGGGCATTGTAGAAGATAAACCACTTGGACGCTTTGCAGAATATAAATTGTTTAATTTTAAAATGACGTTTAGTAGTGTTAGAGCAGAAAGAATTAGTCTGCACTTACTAAACTGACACGCTTTGCATTTCTGACATTTAAAGAAGCCTTTGGGTTTATCTGTCATCCCCTTAGATCTGGTATATTATCAATTTTTCTCATGTCAGTTTGGGCTAATTAATTTTTGAGATGATGTGCTCTTGTCAATGTTTATGTATTATTTTCTTGATTATACTCAATTCTTTATTGTATTTCGTAATACTGTACAAGGAATAAAATTGTCTGGAGTCTTCTTTTTTTGTTTATTATTTAAAATATCTTTCCTGTCGACATTAAAAATGTAATTATTAAACAATGTATATACTGCAAAAACGACAGTTTTTGTGAGTTGTATTCCTTTTTCAATAGATTCTGAGTTGCATACATATTGCAGTATTTTGTGTTTCTTTTGAAGTGAAACTTCTTTGCTGGCACTTACCTAAATTCTCAAGGACTAAACTCCTTTGTGGAGATGAAAATGCGTTACAATCAGGCGCGTGCACGATCGCATGTACGTGTGCTCCCGCTTGCTCAAAATTCTCACAGCACTAAAAACCTTTGATCGAGACAAAAAAGCATTCAGCTGCATTCACAAGTGCGCGCTAGCCCCTTACCTGATACCCGCGCTGCTCGCACATGTGCAGAAGTTCCAAGCTCCACCAGTGCATGTCCAGAAGTAGCCAGCTCCACCTGCACATGTGCAGAAGTGGCCAGCTCCGCCCACGCATGCGCACAAGCAGCCAGCGCCAATTGATTGCACATGTGTCACTTGCGCATGCGCAGAAGTGTGAGATGTGGAGGGTGTTTTGTGCCCTGGAATTTTCTCTCCATTCTTTGAGGTATAACTGGATATTTTTCCTTATGTGAAACCGTTGGGATGCATCTGTAGGCATGAATGAAATAAAGTTACATAGTTTCCCAATGATACCATTAACTGGACAGTGATGACGTCACAGTCATCGTTTCAGTAGCGCGATTGCAACGCAGGTTGGAAGTCAATCTTTTATGAAGCTCCGATTAATATTTTACTAAGCTCTGCTAGTTTAACCAAGATGTGAACCAATAAGGCATCCACTAGCAGAGAGACTAGAAATAGATCATTTTGGCAAGTGGCTCAGAAGCTCTACCTGCACTCGCGACTACACGCATCCATATACAGCTACATTGTTTCCACTTATACTAGTTTGACGTAGTTATAGCTAGACATCATTGCGGCAACATTGTTGGATACATTATTACACTTCACTAGATCAGCTAACTGTTTCTTACAGCTCCGTTAGGCTGAACAGCTAAACCTGCTAATGTGCAGTGAGACATATTTCAAGATTATTACGATACTAATGAATCACTCTGCTCACTTAGCCAGCTGAAACAGATGTGGGCCCAAGACGCAACCACTATAAGAGGCGTTGAATCACTACAGTTCTAACGTTTAATATACAGATATTTTACAATTTGGGTAAATCTGCCTGTGCCATTTTTTCACACCTACTGCAGACTTTTCTGCAGAGTTTAAATTTAACTCTCTGTGGACTGGTGCTGTAATTCCTTCAGCACAGTAACTTTTTCCTGGAGTCCCTTTATTACATCTGGGACCCCCCCGTAGAGCTTTCACCGTCACTTTGTAAATATGAACTTATTTTAGATAGTAATATTAGTTCAGGCATTTGCAGTTTGTTACCTTAACAGGACATTTATAATATCAGTGTGTTAGAAGACCTCATTTTGACTTCTACTAGAGTCTGTTTATCCTATATTGGAACCTGGTATACGGACATATGGATAAGTAAGGATTTATCCCAGTCCCATACAGTCATACCCCGCATTAACATACGCAATGGGTCCAGAGCATGTATGTAAAGCGAAAATGTACTTAAAGTGAAGCACTACCTTTTTCCCACATATCGATGCTTGGGTACAGGTTGGGAGCCGGTATTGCTGTTCAGGATGTGCTGACAGGTGCACGCGCGAGCTGCCGTTTGCCTATTGGGCGCGGGGAATCAGCTCATCACTGCTACGGAGGTCTGTAGGGCAGAATTAATGTCTGTATTCGCGAAGCGAGCGTACGGACACAGGGGTATGGGGCTATTGAAAATATGTCCTTACTCGCGAGTGTACTTAAAGTGAGTGTCCTTAAACCGGGTATGCCTATATATCTACATTCTAAGCGCTACTATTAATAGGTTTTAAAATTGTGTTTCTTTTATATTCTAAGTAATCAATAAACATTTATTATTATTTAAAATTAGTGGATATGGAATTCCATCTCTTTCCCGTTTATGATTATATTTCCAATATTTCCAATATTTCCAACGGAGGTTGAGTGCAATAACCATGGGATCTTCCCCCCTTTCTGTGTATATATTCTATCCCTATTTGCACCCCTTAAATAAATATATTACTATTTAGGCTGAGCAGAGGTCAACTCCCTTTCTGTGTTCGGTTTCAGGAATGTACGTGTCTGAGACATACAAATGCACCGCAAGTGGTATCTTTAATTACTGTGAATCTACCTCAAAGTGAGAGGGCCACATTCAGCAAAGTCCAAAGAGGGTTCACAGGTGAATTTGATCCATTAAAGAAGGTGAGAACAGTCAAGCTTACAAGATTCTTTTTTAACCTTGATAAAGCGCCTCGGCATGAAACGCGTATGTGCGGGCTACTAGGGGGTCCCTCAGACAGCACACCATACTCCTTGATAAAGAACATCTGGTGTAAAATGCGTAGGAGGGTTTACACCTCCTTTTTTGTCATGCTGATGGGGCAATAATTTCATTTTTCACTTTTTACCACCTGTTTTCCCTTTTATTTGGACAGTGCGCTGCTTGATGCTTTTTTGCATTTCTTTTCTTCTGTACTAGCCTTGTATCACACTATGATCCATTAATCATTTACATTTTTATACCTTTGGGATACGCATCACTCTTTTTCACCACTTAGTCAATGCATTGGTAGGGTTCTGCTTTCCTCCCTTTTGTGTATCTAGTTTACTAGAGTCCCAAGTGAGTTATATACCTGCAAACACGCACCTTTAAAAACCACGGGCAGAGACACTTGTGCATAAAAATGAAGGCACCTGAGATACTTGGGATATATGCTAATTTCCTCTGTGGCTATGCGTTGTTAGGGGGACTACCACTTTTGCATATCATTAGTACTAACGGCCCTTACGAACAAAAATAGCACTTCACAATACGTTATGGAGCTTTGAAAATACATTACAAATTAATGAGACGTTAACTTAGATTAGTGTATGTTATGTCAATAACAGACCTCTGTGCACCTGGGCTTAAAGCTGCAGTTCAAGTTGTTGTTTAAATAAATGTACACACTAACGAGTGATTAGCTAAGTTGCTGATCGTTCTGTTCTCCTGTAATCGATCAGTGAAATTCAACTTGGGGTTCACTAAATCCATCTTGGGTAATCTTCTGCTGCACTGACAGCGAAAGTTCTGTGAGGAAGATCATGTGACCAGGCAGGCACTGGGTTCAATTGGTTCACTGCTAAGGCAGGGCTCAAAATGGTGATGCAATTTCAGAAGAGGAAGGGGATGTGACTTTGTAAATGGTTGCTATGGGAACAAAAATGCATTACATTAGAATACATATAAAATGTCTTTAAAATTGTTTATTTTTTATTTTTTTAAATGCTACAAGTTTTTTGTTATAGTACAGACCTGATTTATTTAAAAAAAAAAAACACACATGTAGGATATTGCTTGAACTGCAGCTGTAAGAGAGACATAGAAATAGAAAGTATAACCAAGACAATATACAGAATAAAAGTAGAAGGAAAATCTACAGTAGATAAAGGGAAGGGTCAAAACTAGATGCAATATATATATATAAATACATGAAACCCCTATTGTTTTTATTTCCCCCCTCACCCCTATACCATCAATTGCAAAAATAAATATTTATTTAATATGCCTCATCCCTTGAAATACCCTTCAAGATTAATTCACAGCTCGTACCTACCTGGTTTACTAATGTAATCAATTTATATGCTAATGAGTCTCGTTTGCAAAACAATGGTAGCTCTGCCAGTGTCTCTGAGATTCAATCTTTGCAGAAAGGTACGGCAACACACTTCCATAAAAATAGAAAAGAGACAAGTATACAGAGTCTGAAGGTACAAAAGACACATGAATTTTCAAAATAATGTGCTTGCTGATGGAGGTCATCTCTTTAGAATGAGCTTCAGTTTAATCTCAGCCTTAACCTGTACTACATCTAAATGTTTCAATTCAACTGTGACGCTGTAGTATAATAAGCAGGCTAATTTCTGTCTGTTTTTCTACGATGCAGAATACGGCGAGCATGTGATCTGATATTCATACTGTATGCGTCATCATCTTTAGCCTTTTGTGAATGCTACACGTTTTCTCGCTTTTCTGTTGTCATCATTTGGCTTGGGAGAGTTTAGTATTTGTGAAAATGTTCAGAGATCTGTATCAAGTGTAGCCCCCTTCTAAAACCAGGCCCGTTTTAGCATGCAGGCTAGGGCAGCACTCTGGCAGTGTAGGGGTTAAGCCCATTACACATGGTCCTGCATGTGAGCTGGCTCAGAGATAGGCTACAATGTTGCAGATCCCAGGCACATGAGGCATGACTCAGAGCCAGGAAAGTTCTGGTAGGTCATGTGACTGGTGGTGGGGATGCCTTTGCAACATACAGTTTTGCCTAGAGACGGGGTAAGGTTAACACCCCCTGGGTATAAGAGTTGAGGACACACCATAGGAGGGGTGTGTGCTGGGGAGAGGTGCTGGGGCAGACTGTGCCCGGCACAACAGCAGGTGCCTATGCTGCAGGGAGCAGAGCTATAGCCAGGTTTAAGGAAAACAATAACAATAGCGCTCAAAACAAACCTAAAATATAATAATAACAACGACCACTATTGTGACAGTGATATTGTGATAAATACAATCAGTGACAATGCAAAAAAACAGTGATAGTGCCTATTTAAAGTGCATATGTAAGGTGAAAAAAACCTCAAAATAAACTACAACCCTTGAAAAAAGACTGTTTCACTTGTCTTCTCGTGGATAATTTTCAAAGCGTCAGGGGAGTTCGTCTCGAAGTCATAGAATAGAAAAACATATCATAGTGCAAAAATGTTTAAACAGTGAAAAGGGTGAAAATTCATCCAAAATGACTACTCACATTTTAAGTAATCAATTTAGACAGTCATCCAACTTAAGGGGTGGATGCGCCCTATGTGTAAACAGCAGCCACCAATCACAACCTCCAAAGGAGAAAAAAGAGAGACCATATAGTGTAGAGGTAAAACAATTATAATATCAAAACATGATTCAAGGCTTACATTATACGGTCGATGTGGGCACTCATAGGTAGCGGTTGACGGATATCCCTGGGGCTCGCGATTCCTCTGGGTACTCGGTCACCTCCGCTCTCTCTGGAAACACTTGAATCCACACCGGAGTTTTCATCCCTTCACTTCCGGCACGCCGAGAGCCTCCCAGGCTCCCGCTGCGTCACTTCCGGTGCGCCGTGGACTTCCGGATCAGATGGTAACAGTGGAGTTCACGTGTCCCCCTTTCTGTGGCGTGGACTGCGAACACTCTACGGCGTTCGTCGCTCTCTCGGAGGAAGTCGCCAGAGAGAGGACGAAACGCGTAGAGTGTTCCAGTCAACAGCCACGAGAAGGGGGACACGTGAACTCCACTGGTACCATCTGATCCGGAAGTCCACGGCGCACCGGAAGTGACGAGCGGGAGCCTGGAGGCTCTCGGCGTGCCGGAAGTGAAGGGACGAAACTCCGGTAAGTGTGGATCTAAGTGTCTCCTGAGAGAGCGGAGGTGACCGAGTACCCAGAGGAATCGCGATCCCCAGGGATATCCGTCAACCCGCTACCCATGAGTGCCCACATCGACCGTATGAAGTGTAAGCCTTGAATCATGTTTTGATATTATAATTGTTTTATCTCTACACTATATGGTCTCTCTTTTTTTCTCTTTGGAGGTTGTGATTGGTGGCTGCTGTTTACACATAGGGCGCATCCACCCCTTAAGTTGGATGACTGTCTAAATTGATTACTTAAAATGTGAGTAGTCATTTTGGATGAATTTTCACCTTTTTCACTGTTTAAACATTTTTGCACTATGATATGTTTTTCTATTCTATGACTTCGAGACGAACTCCCCTGACGCTTTGAAAACTATAGCCAGGTTTAAGCAGGGACCTGGGGCTGAGCCTACTCCACTCCTATCCAGGGTTAGGTTGGGTCCTGGGAGCAACTGCGGGCAAAGGGAGAACTACTGCATGAGAGATATACTGAAAGCCTGTCCTGTCTATGCTGTGTGGTATGCTGATCCTACTGACAATAAAGCAAGCATCCTTTTAAAAGTTCCTGGCGCCCTTTCTTCTTATTCTACTCCTCACTTCAAGCCTTGGCCTGGATCCACTGGAGGAGCCCTGAGACAAAGGTAAAACTGGCTGAGCTACACTACGCTGAAGCAGGTAGAAATCCTGTCAGCAGAGTAAAGAGAGACTGATTGCATGTACACCCTATCTCTTGCAGCCGGGTGGGGGTTTGGGTGTTACACAAGCTTAATTTATGTTGCTGTAAAGTGCTGTCAGTGAAAGCTACAGTATGACGCATTCGGAACACAGTAATTTGAAGTCAGCTTGTGAATTAGGGCAAGATTATGTGGAGCAAAAGAAGTAAGAGAGGAAATACAAAGCAGCGCGTCCTGCGGCACAGCACATGCAATCCCCTCATTTCCTCCATTTAATGAATGTTTCCCAGGTTTCCGGTGTCTCTCTCAGGGTGAGAGTCTGTAAACTCTGGGAAATTAGATTCAGATACAGTAAACATTGTATATGCATGAGCAAATCGGTGAGATGAACAGATAATTAACTGGCAAGAATTGTCGAATAAGAAACAGAGACAAATCCCTGACCAGCACTATTGCACTTTAATGAATAACCCCCAATGGTTTCATTTTTTAAATACTCAAGTGTTTATATTTGTATTGTTCTTTAGCTAGTGCAAGCTATCAATATGACAGCTGTGGTATAGATTGCCATATCAGTTTGTTCGGGAACCTCTGTGACACTGTGGGGGTAACCCGGCCATCAATAGAGGTATTATGCCCGGCTGATTACCTCTGAGCCATATTTTGGGTTTTAGCGTGTCAGCTCTTGAACCTGTTTGTTGTAAATGAAATGCATATGATTTTGGGGCAATAAAGAATGTACAGTATGTGTGATTTACCTTGTGACAAGGTGATAGTGTAGAAACAGGCACTAAAACAATACTAGTGATCACTAATAATTAAGTGAAAAGATATTAAACATATAATACTGTATGTGACTTAAAGTGACTAAAATTGTGCAACAAAACAGGTGTATATAAAGGTTGTAACCCCTGCTCAAACCCTCTAGAAGGGACTGTCTTCACTGGTCCCAGATGATCGATATATATATTCTCACAACCCAGGGGGAGCATGGAGGAAAAAACAACAGAAAAAACACAAACTAAGTGCAGACAATAAAGTTCAGTATGGCAACATGTGAAAAACTTGGCTATTGTGTGCAGCCTTCTCACAGATAGTAGTAGGGTATGGGCAAATACAGGATCTATGGAATCTGTGGAGTCTTCTAAATGTAGACAGGATACACCTCACAGTCACAAATCAGATGGATGAGAACATGGAAAAATAGAAAGAAATCTCCATGGTGCAGATCAATAATAAAAAGGGAAAACTTTATGGTAATGCTAAAAAATGCGCACTTACAATATTAAAAATTAATATCAACATTTATCACTGAACAAGTGACTCAGGAGTGATAGGGATTCGGCCGCAGCTCACCGCACCGCCGTCACTTCGTGATGTCTTTCTTGTGGGCTCTCTGGGCTCTCCTTTCCACCGCAGTGTATAGGGATCACCTCCAGCACTCTCCCCGATGCGATACGTCACTTCCGGTGTACACACTGAGCTCCGTCGCGTCACTTCCGGTGCGGCCCGTGATTGACAGCTAGCAGGACCATTCCTTACACTTCCTGGGCGGGTCCACTCTACGCGTTTTGCCCAATAGGACAGCAGGCTTCGTCAGGTGTATGGAACCTCCCTCCCCTATCGTTCTTATATACCAGAATCAATTAAGGGTATAATTTAAACCCTGAATGCCTCATGGGGTTATAAAGCAGATATCTGATGTATACACACCATCATGTATAAAAGGGGAAAGTACGGATAATATGGTGTGCACATCTATTTCTAGAAAATGGACCATATGTGCACATGATTACTATATTATAATCAGAAGTTAAACGAATGAAATGGAGAGCGGTTAGGCTTATAATAATCAAAATTGGGGATCAAAAAAGGACTAAGGGATTCAATAAAAAGCATAATTACAAAAAATCATACAATGGTGTGAATACATCATCCATTGTTAGATAGTCTGGAGTCAGAGGAATATATTAGGTATACTATACATTGGAGACTAGCATATGCAGTAATAGGGCAAAATGACACTCACACTAATGGAGTACAATACAAAGTAATAATAGAATATACTAGACGAATAGAACCATACAGATACAGCAATAAGACATATCGACACTCTCGATAATAGAGCACAATTAAAATAATAGTAAGATGAACTGGAGAATTCGAAACATACAGATATAGCAATAGGGCATATTACCACTCTTCATGATAGGGCATATTACAGTATGTCATATTACAGTATGGCCTTATGGCAAACTAGTTACTATATATTACACACATTATACAATATAAAGAATATATATGACGACGACGTGTTGATCACCTATAAACATTCGACCATATCAGAGAAGAAAAAGAGATGCCCCACTCAGAATTCTTTAGATACCTCCAGATCAGGGCATTTTACAATAAATTTGCCCCATACCCCCTATTAACATCTTTCGAAAAGCTCTGTCTGGCTGAGACCGACACAAAGGGACTTACATCTCAGCTCTACGGAGAAGTGATCAGTTCTGGTGTACATGAACAGCAGATACCCTCATTCCGATCTCAATGGGAAACAGATTTAGGAGAAAACCTGGAGGATGAAGAATGGAGCGCTATATACATGGCCACTTCAAAGAGCTCCATATGCACCACTCTTAAGGAGAACGCATATAAAGTCCTAATGCGATGGTCCCTCACCCCACTGAAATTATCAAGGTTTGTGCCGGGATCCTCCCCCCTGTGCCCCCGCCAGTGCGGAGGATCAGCCGACCTGTTACATATGCTGTGGTCCTGCCCTCGGATCTCTCCACTCTGGGAGGCGATTAGACATTGGATTCAGAGACTGTTCGATCTCACAATACCCCCAGACCCGTGGATGTTCCTCCTGAACAGGCCATTGACGGGCCTCACCAAAGCACACAACAAACTAATTGCCCATTTTGCAATTGCAACGCGGTGCGAGATCGCAGCATTATGGAAACAATCTGATATTCCAAACATCCCAAAGATTCGAAATCGAATATGGTTCATTTGCCAGATGGAAAAGTTAACGAGTTTAGTTAACGACACTGGTGACAATTTCCTAAAAGTCTGGACGCCCTGGCTGGAACAGACAGATATCCCGGGGATAGAGAGGACCTCAATCTGGCTATGATAGTTGTAGATGCGTTCTCCTTGGGAGAGGCTTACGGGTCGTATTCTATAGCCATAACATCCTATATAGCAGCATTATAATATTAGCAATTAGAGAAGCGACCCAGTCCACACGTGTTCGGGGTCGGGCCTCAGATGCATCCACTACCACCTCACTCTTCATACCTCACCCCCAACCTTCTCCACCCCACCCAGACCTTCCCACTCCCTCACTCTTTTTTTTTTTTTTTTGTAAGTGGGTCTTGTCTCCCCCTTTAAGTTTGCTTATAAGTGTCTGTTTGTCCTCTTTAGAAGGATCTCACTACTATTTTCTCAGTTGTTAAAATATTGTTTTCATACAAGACAAAAAAAGTATTCGATAATGTATTTTTTGCTGTTACAATGCAATAAAATTTAAGTTTAAAAAAAAAAAAAAAGAAACTTTGGTTTGTACAGCAGGTGTAAGGTCGAATGTTGAAAAGTAAATTTGTCGTAAGCATAGAGGTGATATGGGTTGACTGGGGAAGCGGCAGAATGTTGACACGTTTCCCATTGGTCAATTTGTATGTCCCGCCCATGGGGCATCCTGAGCCGACTTGGCACGCCCCTCCTCTGACATCAGCCAAAGGATGAGCCGCTATTCCTATTGACTGGTGGTGAGGAATTTCCAATCTATGATTGGTCGCTCCTCCTTCCTCCATGTTGAACATAGCCCAGTGGAGAATATGTAAGGAGAAGCCCCAGTGTAACACTTGTGCTACCCACGAGCAAGACAGGACCCCAGTACTGAGGTGGGGAAGTATAGAACCACGCACACACAGCAGCGGAAGTGTACCTGGCAGGTGGATTATCAACGTAGCCGTATCTGGGTTGGAGAGAGTGGGTTAGTCCAGATACTTGCCATGGTCTTGGGATGGAAAGGTCAGAAAAGTGGAAGTCCTTTACGTCAATTTCCTGAGGGGGTTCAGTAGTCAAGCCGGGTTGGTACACATAGAATCCAAAAACTGCAAGACAGTGCGAGACAAGAGCAAGGCACAACAGACGCAGGAGCACAAGGCTACAGCAAGTTATGCTCAGCAATGACTCTGAGCATGAGCAGGGTATAAGTAGCTGGCGTGGTCCAATAGGACAGGAGGCAGAGCAGAGGCGCGGCCCTAGCGGGAGCCGCGATAGGCTGCAGGAGACAAGTGGCACAAGATTAGTTGCCCCACAGCTGGGGAGTGGTGCACGACGTCACGTGAGTGCGCGCGGCACATCTGTGGGGTCGGAGATAGGCTCTGTGGCAGCGCTAGAAGAGCTGCGCGTGCTCTCACGCTCTGTAAGCAGAGCGGGGGTGCGCGCACGCGCTGGTGCCAGAGCGGAGGTCTGTGCAGAGACAGGTAAGGAGAGAACACACCGCAAAGGACGTGTTCCCTGATTCCTTACACCCAGTAAGGGTGTAAGGCCATCCATTATGGATCCTTTATGTCGATGAAGCTAGGGCGGGCTTCTCAATGTTGTTCTGTTACAAATAGCAGAGCAACTTGCTTCATTTTAAAGCTGGGAAAGTCGAGGTCCCGGTCATGGTAAGCCCTTGCAAGGAGCCGCCCTGTACCTAGAAAAGGCTAGATTTCAACCCCCAGACCCCAGTAAGTGTGTATATTTCTGTCTTTTGTATTTCTGTTGTGTTTCCAAAGCTTTTATCCAAATAAACCCCATTTTATTTCACTACTGTGTTTTGCCTATTGAATGATCCCGGTATAAATGTGTTAAAAGTTCTGGTCTCCGGGACATACTGGCTTTGCAACATGAATCTGGAAAGCAGACTATCACATTGCTCATAACATAAGTTATTGCTCTTTACCAATTATTGAATATGGTGACTTTAAAGCAGGGGAGCACAATCTTTTTTCCCTGCGCCCCCCTGCCGGCTCTTCCCCTCTCTTCGCACTCCCCACCCCCTCTTACCTTGGCATCCGGCATCGGTGTCATGACGTTACGTTGCGGTGGCAACGTGACTTCACAGGACCAAATGGCGCCTCGTTGCCATGGTGACTCGTCTCCAGGAGCAAGGTAAGTGAGGTTTACAGAGGCCTTCGTGTTACCCCGGTAGTTAATTTAAGTGCCTTTGGGAAGCGCGCAGGGCCTCTGTAAACCATGCGCCCCCGCAGACACTCTCGGGGGGTGCGCCCCCCAATTTGCGCACCGTTGCTTTAAAGCACAGCTAACTATTTGGCATATTTCATGGTTGACAGGTCCCTAGAGGTAAACATACAACACACATAATGTACATGATGATAACTAGACATAATACCTATAATAACTACATTGACATTAATTATTAACCCCTTAAGAAATGGGACTACTTAACACTACTACAGAGTCTTCAGTTTCAGCAAATGGTGCAGAAATGGATAAAGAAAAAGATGACAGCTAAAGCGACAACTCATCCCACTCCCCATTCTCTAGGTCTCAAGGAACCACCTGGTACTAAACAAAACATAATCTTCCCTAGTAATAATGCCCCACTCAAAGATTAAGTACAAGAAGGATAATATTGACATAATACAGTAGATGCCCAATTTATTTTATTTAATTACATGTTTTCCAGTCTCTTTTACACTAGATGTAATTTATCAGTAATTTGTTGCCATTTTAGCTCACACGACTGTACTATTACCGTGAAGCCCAACATTAATCATTATCATTACAGAAGCATTGGCATAAAATACAGTGGCTTAAAAACAGATACTGTAGCAAGCGAGAAAATATTGGACCATGCAGTGCGGCACAAAAATACATAACATACTTGTCTGGAGTATGCATGAAATATTGTAAATAAATGTATACAGTAAATAGGAATGGATGGATCAATCAATCAATTTATGGACCAATCTCTTAATTTGTAATCAAACTTTTAATCTTGATTTAAACCCTACTGGAAAACTCATTACTGCCTCCAAATTTGATCTGATAAGATAGATCATATAATTCACTGCTGATTTCTGGAGCGATTTATAGAAGATCAGGGGTACAGTACTCTGGTTTTGCATTTGTTTGAAAACCAGGATTTTTTTTTTTTTAAACATAGCCCCTCTACCTAGAAATGATGCTCTGTTAAAAAATGTGTGTCCTTGTAACAGGTCTACCTTTGACTTGGAATAATGCAGATTTATAACTCTGCCCTATAACCTTAACCTTGGGTTATTGAGGGGAAATTTTCACTGAGTTCAAGCAAAATAGTTTGATTTACAGATATTGTCCAAATAATAATATTCAGTGTTCTCTGAAATTCTCTGCCAACGATCTCATTTCCATCTGTAATCCATGAGTGCTTAAAACTGTCTGTCACATTTTTATAATTTCTGATGCTCTTTCATCATATAAAAAACTTCTATTTCCTGCCAACCATCTTTTCGGTGGCAGTTCTGAGGAAAGGAAGATTTAGTGCCTCAATCTCTCTCTCTTGTTATTGGCATGTTATACTAGAGAGGGAGATGATTCTGTCAACAGCAACACTGTGAAGATCTCCACAGATGATGAATTGAGAAAATACAATGAAATAAATAGTTACCAATGTGGACAGATATGTAACAACAAAGAGAATAAATTGGGGTAGGACTACAATATATAAGTAGCAGTTTTTGGAAAAAGAAGAAGATAAATTAAATCTAAAGTAAATGCATTTGTATGCTATTTAAAAAAAAAAAAATGACTGCATATTTCATGTTTACCCATCTTTACAACTCCAACTTTGAACCTGAGCACAAACATCCAGCTTTATACTGCTGCTCCGTCTCTTAGAATCTTTAACATATGCTGTAATCAACTCTCTGCAGTAAACAGAGAGTTATGGATTTAAAAGGACAAAGGAAGAATTATGTAAAACAGAACATTTTTACAATCAAGTTACAATAAAAAATAACTTGCTTTTAGCTCGACAGAAATAACATTACCTTCGTCTCCAATTTGTTATAATAATTACTTCTGCCTTCTCGTGCAGATTTGTCGTCTTTTTATACTATACTTATTCTGTTGACGGTTATCATAAACTAGTTGACTTTTGTAGCCCTTGGGGCAGCGGTAATCCCTCTTGTGGATTTTTGATGTTTTGCTCAGGTTTGTATTGTATGGGGTTATTTAGAAATCCTAACATACAGACAGGGTTTGAACCTTTTATATAAGAACAATATGATGACTATCAATTATATGTGGTCTTTCCCAGGCATCATGATGGCTATCTGACTTTGAAGCCACCTGGCTATTAATGATTCCCGAGCTGGTGGACAGGGAATATATGGTGCCTGGATGTTGTTCTCCTTAAACCAGGATAAAGGCCTGAGCTGACCTGAAACAAAGGTCTTCCAAATAAAAGCATGAAGATCTCATGAAATCAGATATACAAAAAAGCAGATTCTTGTACAGGTTTGTGTGCCTAGACCTTTCTGGAGGAACCTTGATCTCTGTGTACCTTTGTTTCTCCTCCTCATCTCCTCTTACAGGGTGTGACGGGAGGGGTCACCAGGCTACACAATAAAGGTTTAAACCCATCTGGTTACACCTGAAACCGTGGGGTCCCTGGCAGCTACCTAGAACCATAAGCCAGGGACCAGGGATGATACATGCTGAAAATAAAGTGACCCCTGCTTTTCTAGAAACGTGAAACTTTTTATGTGTGAGTTTTATGTGGGATATTTGGGTCAAAATGCAATTATTTTGTTTGCAGGAGTTCGGAGGCCAAAGATACCTGTAGTCTCCTAATTCTCCATGACACGCAGGCACTATTTGCACAAGTGGAATTACACTGGAGCTGCCTGATGTCCCCCAGACTCCTGGTTTTCGAGCCCAGATATCCCAAGATCCATCTCCCGCACAGATATGTGTCTCCCCAAGAAATATTGTGTAATAAAATATATTTTATTATGAGTTGTACATTTACTATAAATGTCTATTCTGGCAGCCCGGGCATATACAAAGGTGCCGGGAAGTCTGGATAGACATCGTAGTTCAAAGGGGAGACGGGATGTTGAGAGGTGTCAAGGTGATAAGTGGCTGGGGCAGGGCAGAGTACTGAGTCTAGAGAACAGAGACCCCCTAAAGGGAAGACCCTCTGGTCTGCCAGACTCAGTGGAGCCTGCCCAGTAGGTGACAATGGGTTGACCGGGGGAAGCGGAAGAATGTCGTCACGTTTCCCATTGGTCAATTCATATATCCCGCCCACGGGGCATCCCGAGCCGTCTTTGCACACCCCCTCCTCTGACGTCAGCCAAAGGATGAGCCCATATTCCTATGGACTGGCGCGGAGAAATTCCCACGCTCTGATTGGTCGATGCTCCTACCTCCATGCTGAATATAGAACAGTGGAAGGTATGTAGGGGGAAGCCCCAGTCAGAGAACCAGACGATCCTGTGACTTGGGCCGGTGATGCAAAGGCGGACTTTTCAAAGTTGCTCTTTTACGGATAGCAGAGCAACCGGCTTAATTTTTGGAGCTAAGAAAGCCTGTCTAGCTGAGGCTAATTCAGACGTGAGGTCCAAGTTCTCGTGTTAAAACATAGCGGTCGCGGCTAAGGATTTTAGCCGAAAAGAGGACCAGGAAGCCCGGGTTTATATCCCGGTCAGGGTAAGCCTTCCGAAGCAGGCGTCCTGCACCTATTTTAGCCCAGATTTCACCCCCAGCGCCCCAGTAAGTGTGTATATTTCCTGTATCTTTGTATTTCACTGTGTGTACGCGGGTTTACCCGAATAAACCTCATTTTATTCCACTACTGTGTTTTGCCTAGTGAATAATCCCGGTATAAATGTATTAAAGGTCCTGGTCTCCCATGGCACAGGGTAATAATATTGTTCTGTTCTACGCTCTCACAATTCCAATCTGTCTTGCAGTCAAAAGGGCTAGAAATATGCTACACTGGCGACACACTTTATTTGAGCTCGGCTAGTCCCGCGAATTCGGGTATACTCGGGTGTATTGAGGTTTGTGACTGTTTTCTGCCCGAGTGCATTGCGTTATTTTCCCGGCAGGGATTGAAGCATTTTATTCCGTCTAGCTACAATACTGCAATGCCGTGTAAAAACACATGAGGGCGCTTGCGAGCTGTTCTCTTGAAGCCGTCCCCTATAGTGAATTGTAATGCAGTATATATACTGTATATATATATATATACTGTATAACAACAGCCCCTATAACCCCTAACATACAGTACTGTACACATACAGTACTGTATATGCACATACTGGGGGCGAGATGTGTTTGCAGCAGAGAGAGATCCGCTGCTCTCTCTGCGCAAACAGCGACACATTAAAAATTATTTTAAATACATTTTTATTTATAGTGTAGATGTGCAGGGGGTCTCGGGAGCTGAACCGCGTTGGTTTCAGGTCGGGGGACCCCCTGCCCCCCGAGATACAGACCCGTGTGTGTGTGGTGGGAAGTTTCCGGTGACCTTAGTCGCCTCTGCGTTGAAAGGTCGCCGCATCAACGTGTAATCGCGACCTGTGTAAACCAGAGTAGAGTGATACTGGCACCAGGGGGAGGCCACGCCCAAAAGGGGCCTGTATCTCGGGGGGCAGGGGGTCCCCGACCTGAAACCAACGCGTGGTTCAGCTCCCAGACCCTCGAACATTACAGTATAAATAAAACACATACAGTATTCAGAAATAAACTCGTTCTTTACCTTAGTCGGCTATGGGCTATGGGTAAGAAAGCAGCATTTCTGTATTTTAATATTTGTACAGTGAGCAGGGGTGTTCCCTGAGCCAGAAATCTAAACTCAGGGGACCCCCTTCTCCTGCTCAATATAATAAGAAGTACAGAATGCTGCTTCATGCCATACGTATAGCCGCTAAGGCAATGAAGGTTAGTAACCCACCGTGCCCGCTTTATTGGGGTAGGCGGGGGTGGGGTGAAGGGTGTTGGTTGGCCCTTGGTGTTGGGTTGGGAGTTTGGGCTGGTGGGTAGGTTTCGGTTGGCACTTACCCTTCACGAACCGTACAGTTAATACCGGCTACGTCTACATGAAGGGTTAAGCGCTACTGTCCCGAGGGAAGCTACCCCCCCGCAAGCCCTAAACAAGCGCACCGTTGGGGCTAAACCCATTCACCCACCCCCGCTACCCACAATAAAAAAATTAACATCACAGATAACCAACAGCAGCCGCCAAAAAAAAATAAAAAATCTAAAATAATAAGACAATAAATTTTGTAAATACTTTTTATGTTTGTACATGTGCAGGGGGTCTCCGGAGCTGAACCCGCGCGTTGGTTTCAGGTCTGGGGACCCCCTCCCCCCGAGATACAGCCCCCTTTGTCAGTAGTACTTTATTATTTGTATTGCTAGTTAATGTTTTTATAATGGGCACATTAATCTATTATCCTATCTGATAATAGTTATTTTGCACATTTTGTACTGTAGAGTTTGGGGGGGGGTGTATGTATTAAATGTATAGGCCAGTGTATTTTTTTTTACATTCAGGTTTGATTCCGTGGTTTTGCGTGGGGCCTATGGAGACCACCTGTGGGTATCCTCGGGTATCCCAAGGGTATCAGGTGGTGGTTCCACGGTGCCCATGCGGTGATGATGATGTGTGTCCCACTTCTGTGGGGCACCGCGGACCCGTAGTCTGCGGGGATGACGATGTGTGTGCCCACTTCGGGTGGGGGCACCGCCGACCCGTAGGTGCGGGGGATGATAATGTGTGGTCCCACTTCTGTGGGGGCACAGCGAACCCGTAGTGAGCACCCCGTGAGTTCCCCAGACCCCGAGGAACCACTCGAGCCCCGCAACACCTGTGGGTTTGACCCAAGGCTCCCAGACATCCTTGGGCCTACCGTGGGGACCCAATTTGGTGCCCGGGACCCAAGGAAGACCACCTAGGGCCATGGAGCTGCAGGACCACCAGCAGCCTCCAGAACCTGTGTAAAAGGGCTGCTCTAAACTGTAGGTCTGTCCAGGTGCCATGCCAGCCCACCGGGACTAGCGTGGGGATGCGTTATGAACCCTGTATGTAAGGATAAATCTTGTATTTATGGGGGGCCAGGGGGTGGGTAAGTATTTAATAAATAGAATGCTGTTTATTTGTGTTATTGTACTGTTTTTAGTGTTGGGTACTGGGTGGTTGGTGGTTTCCCCAACGGTATGTGGTGTATGGCCTCCCTTGTGGGTACTGACTGGGTGGTTGGCCAGCGCTAGGGGGGGGTAGTGTGGGAGGGTATGTAGGCATCCCGAGTGGTTGGGTGAGGTGGGTTAACCCCTTCATGACTGTACGGTTAATAACCGCTATGGTGATTAAGGGTTAGGGGACATTACTTGTATGTTTTAATTTTTTGTGTTCTGTTTTGCAGAAGGGAGGGCAGGCCAGGATGGGGGGGTAACGGTATTGGGTAGGGGGGGTGGGGTGTTTAGACCTCACAGTATGCACATTGGGTCCCCCCCTCCCACATTACATACACTGCACTGACAGCAGGGAGGGAGATTTACTGGTAACAGAAACATCTCTCTGCCTTCAGTGTTCTGTTTAAAGCCCCCTCCCCCCTAATGTGTGTTTCTGTAAAATCTCTCTCCCTTCAGTGTAATACTGTTTAAACAGAACATAGTGGGGAGGGGTGGAGGTGCTATATAAGGACCTTTAGCAATCTCCTCGGGTCCGGGCTCTACTCGCCTGGGGGTGCAAGAGTGTAAATCTGTAAAATTAAACACAGAACATTATGGGGTGGAAGGGGGCTTTAGGCCTTTAGGCCTTTACATCTCTCTGCCATCTAATTTTTAATGTGCGGATGTTTGCGCAGAGAGAGAGCAGCGGATCTCTCTCTGCTGCAAACACATCTCGCCCCCGCCGCCCATACAGTAGTATCATTTATGTATGTGCATATACAGTACTGTATGTGTACAGTACTGTATGTTAGGGCTTATAGGGGTTGTTGTTATACAGTGTATATATATATATATATATACTGTGTATATACAGTACTGTATATATATATACTGCATTACAATTCATGAATTTATGCCATCTGGTGGACACGTGAAGCATTGCAGCCTATTAAATCCTGATCATTATCATTTAACAGATCAGGCCCCCGTCAGCCAGGCATGAACCGTGGCTGGGAAGGCAAACGCAACGGGGCTTGTCAGAGGTGAGGAGCGGCGCATTCCAGGTATCTGCCAGGTACAAACTGGGCATTTGCTCGAATAAAGTGTGTCGCAGCAGTACATGCAGCAAAATATGTGAAATTGTATTTTTTTTAAATAAATAAGTTCTGTAGTATTAGATAAAAATAACAGTTTTTCTAATTTATTTTTTATTCAACTCTTATGGCCATTTTTAAAGCATTCTTTGATTTCTATAGCAGGCTTTAACTTCCCTTGGGGATAATTTGTTGCAAATGTTCCCAGCAGTTTGACCTGTAAACTGTAACAATAGATAATGTTACCTTAGTAAAATAAGGACACATTGTAGCTGCTGAGTTACACTGACTGAAGCAGCCATTATGTTAGGCACACAATCAGGATTTTGACAGATTTATAACAAGAGCACCAATCGATTGCCAGCTGAGGGAAGAATGTAGAATATACATTCCCACATGCTTTACATATACTGTACAAATAATTAAAAAGAAAAAAAAAGTTGGATCATTTATTTTATTTATTTATAAAAAAATGTTTTACCAGGAAGTAATACATTGAGAGTTACCTCTCGTTTTCAAGTATGTCCTGGGCATAGCGTTATCATGACAAATTATTCATGTTTACAAATTCATAGTTATATTAAGTGAAGAGGGTTATTATACATTACATACAAGACTTTGCACAGTTAAAGATAATATATGTTATAGGAGTATGTAATAGTTAGTTAGTATTGTATGTAATGGTGTTTGCTGCTTTAACGCTATAAAGATAAACCAATCAGCATAGACCACATTGATTGGAAATGGTATCTTTCACAGTGTGTCTGGAGTTTTATTCCATTGTTTATTTTTATACACTTTGTGTGGTTTATTTTATATGGTGCACCACCATGTAAAGTCCAGAACTCAGTAATAACAGGATGGCTTTGAAGGGCTTATCTCTTCTTATAAATCGGGTCAGCTATTTTTATGGAAAAGGAAAGAAAAACATGTTGTAAAACGTTGGTGCACGTTAAAATAACAGTTCCTTTTTTTTGTTTTTGGGAACTTTTAGGACAAGAACCTAATAGCAAAAGGATCAGGACCATGGAGAGGTAAGTCAGACACACCGTCACCACCATTAACTCTAGCTTATATTGTTTACCACCACTTCCAGGTTACAGTTCCATGAATAAATGTAAAAGGCTTATCTGTTCTGTGACACACAACTACACTAGAGAGGTAAAAAAAAAAAAAAGCTATAGATGTGTAGCGGATGTAGTCATCAGTGCCTGCTATCCCCTGCTCTGTCTGTAAGCCCTGTTAATACAGACAGGACAGAGTTAAATCTGTAGGCATTCGACCCCCCTTAATGCTGCTCCTGGGTGTAGCTGAAGGAAGGAGGTGGTGACTCATGGACAGAGAGACAGAGGCCTATCGCTGTAGGTCTGATGTCATAAGCCCGCCCCCACCTGGAAGTTTCCTTAGGCAGCATGCAAACTATATACAGTGTCCATTTTAGCCCTAACTACTGCAGAGTTAGGAGCTGGAACTATAAGTCCCTCCCATTGCGGGAACGGCCTGTTCCCCTGAGATTTGCTTGGGAAGAATACCATCATGGACCCACACTCCAGAACACCATGGGGTGTGTACCATCCAGATGTCTGTGCCTGTGCTGTGAAGTATCGCTGTGTGATACCTACTGTACAGTGGATACTCTGAATAAAGTATACCCTGTACCAAGTGACATACAGCTACTTGGAGACTTCACTATGTGCAAGGAGGTATGTGTGCCCCATAGGGAGTTCCCTAGTCTTATCTAGGTCCCATGGGGCTGGAGGCGCTGTAAATAAGTACTGATATCACCCAAAGCATATCCCTGTCTCCTTACCATCGCAGACAGACCTCAGTATTCCCTGATCCTCACAGGTAGAACCATGGTATGTGTGTAGTAGCTTGTAGGTTGTCTTAGGGTGGGAGAGAAAGCGCTACAGATGTTTTACCAAAAATTAAAAAATATATACTTGCTCATGTCATATATTGTAAAACAGTTGGGAGTTGGACACATTTTGAAATACAGCAGGGCCCCGCTTCTCGGCGCTTCGCTTCTCAGCGCTCCGCTTCTCGGCGCTCCGCTTTTCGGCGATCCGCGGATACGGCGGTGCCGAGAAGGGGGCCGCCATGTCACCGCCATGTCCGCGCATGCGCAGAACGCGCCGGCCAGGGGTCGCGCATGCGCAGAATGGAGGGGTTTCCTTCTGTCTTAGATGCGCAGAACGGCGCTTTGCCGGTCTGCGCATGCGCACCTAACAAAAATCGCCGGTTCCACTTTCCGCCGATTTTTGCTTTACGGCAGGTCCTCAGAACGGAACCTGCCGTATTAGTGGGGCCCTCCTGTATAGAGATATAGAAAGACTTACTGTTCCCGTGACCATGAGTAAATAAGGGGAGTGCCTTGGCATTGCCTCATTGCATGCTGAGGTTACCTGCCCTGCGGTGTTTTGAGGCTTCCGTAGTTCTTTGAAGTAACAATATGTGCTGCTAGTGTGTAGGTAACCTAAATGCAATGTATTCTGAGGCTATTACTATAATAATGCACATTCTGTGTAGTACTCTATGGCCCTTATTCTGTAAAGTGTGATCACGCGGGTGATGGGCTATCGCATGAAAAGTCCCATTGACTTTATTGCGGCTTTTCATGGGATAGCACGTCATCTGCGTGATCACACCTTACAGAATAACGGCCTATAACAAGCATGTCAGTTGTTTTGAAGATACCGTAACCCTATCTTCTTCCCATACACGCTTTCACTGTTAGAAAACTAAAGACACTAGACACAGTCTCAGCATACTGTATCATGACCTCTTTATTTATCCTCACATGTTTTCCAGTCTCTTTTACACGTTAATAGAGCTAATTTATCAGTTATTTTTGTTGCCATTTTAGCTCTCAAATTTGAACTATTACAATGAAGTCCAACATTAATCATAATCATTACCAGAAGCATTGGCATAAAATACAGTAGCTCAAAGACAAATAGCAAGCAAGAAAATATTGGAGCATGCAATGCAGCACAAAAATACATGACATACTTGTATGGAGTATAAACTAAATATTGTAAATAAATACATACATTTGAATGGATGGATGAATCAATATATATATATATATATATATTAATTTGTAATCACATTTTTAATCTTGATTTTAACCTTGCTGAGAAATCTCATTACTGACTCCAAATTTTATCTGAAAACAAAGCGTGCAAGATCGTATCATTCACTGCAGATTTAGGGAGCGATTTATCAAAGATCTGTGGTACAGTACTCTGGTTTAGTATTACTTTGCTCTAATGTTTTAAATATTTCCCCTCTACACATGGAAAAACTACTGTATTATGATGGTCCATTAATAAAATGTGCCACCCTGCAACAGGCCTACTGCACCATTGGCTTGGAATTAAAAGCACAGAAACATAGTGTACATCAGAGAATGTTTCATAATAATATTTATTTCTATATACAAGTACATAAATAGTAGAGATGTTGTTTTTAAACCCAATCTTCCACCCTGGCTGTCTCTTTTGAAGTTCAACCAGTTAGATAAGGAATAAATAGGTGCATTCATTAAAGACTGTGTTGTTCTATAGTAACGCAGCTGCAGGTGCGTGCTCTACGCGCATGCGTGCAGGGTCTTCAATGAAAAGAATGAAAGAAACCGCAGAAGTTAACTTAATGATACAATGCAGGTTTTCTGTGTTGCTCGATGTGTTTGTTACAGGAATAAGGTATTGAAGTGGAGAACCTGCAAAACAAGGATGAAAACAATAGCATCTGTATACAGAAGCCTTGCATGAACCCTCTACAGCATGACTTACTAAGCTGCTTACCCAGAATACTCTAGTTCTTCACTAAAGAGCATCACACCTAACATAATTTAAAAGATATTGCTTTAATTTCATGGTTTTATCAGTTTCAGTCACTGATTACTCCTGCCCACAGTCTTAAGATTTTGTAATAGCCTATTTATTTTGTCTTTGGAGTTGGAGAGGGTGTTTTGGCGTTTACTGTTAAAAAAGGAAATCGAAAAGGAAATCGTTAAAATGTGTGCTAGCATAAACGTGTCCCACGGTATAACACTTACAGTGTGTGCAATATGTAAAGCACGCAAAAAGCATACACAGCTCCCTGGTATGCATGCACACACAATAAACTATGTGTTTCACGTAAGAACACTTTTTTTCCCTTTTTTTTTTTTTTTTTAAAGAAACCATTGTGAATGCAAAATTGTAGTGAATGTTATTGTCTTAAAAAGTTCTTTTGGAGTTGCAGGACCTTAGAGTGAACCATATAACAGCCACAGAACATTACAAATATGTGTTGGTAAAAACCATATTAAAATATTATTATTAAAGGGTCAGGATAATGGAGAGGTACAACTGGCGCACCAGCACCCCATTAACTTTAGGTTATAATCTTCAGGACCAGCTTTAAAAAATGACTGTAAAATACTTTTTGTTGACATCAAGCACCTCTTCAATATGTTATAAAGCCACTTCCCAGCCATGGAACATATTTCTGCCCCTTTCATTGAATGGAGTAAATTTTTTCTTCAGCGCTGGGAAGTGGTTTCACTGCATATTGAATAAGAGCATTACATTTTCCCTACTAAACGTGTCACTATCATTAATTCAGTTTAATGGGACTGCACATACAAAAGTAACTTCCATAGATATTATTGTTAATAATTATCAAACACATACTTATCTTTTCATACACAAACTGCATAGAATTGTGTGTACCCGCCTCTTTGCCAAAGGGAACATCAACACATGCAGAACTCTGTCCTCTATTGATATTGTACAAACTTATCACTGCTTTATCGATAGACTCCTTTTATGAACTGCACGGTACCGTAGGTCAAATGTAGACTTGCCAGTGTGTGCAGAGTCATTTGAAATGCAATGTTCTATTGTTCCAACAATACATTTAATGTGCTTTGCTTTTTCAGTGCACGGAAATATTGCATTCTTGATCACTGCCAGTAAACTTGTTACACTGATGAAGATATTGCTTTATTTATTATACCATTAGAATGCTACAGAATGTTTGGCTAAGCCGGCAGTGTCCTCACAATGCATAAGCATTACATTCTTATTATTTGAGATACGGTATGTTATACTTGGAAGGAAGATGTGGAATTGTATACTATTTCACCTTATTGTTCCTGTTTCCAATTATTATCTTTGGAGTGTAATGTTTTTTTGCAGGCACCTTCTAATCCACTGTATACTTATTTGGTAGAATTAGAATGGCTTGTTCTTTACTCGCATGCATATATTTAAATAAAATAAGTAAGGATGGCTGGGAGCAGCTGAGATCCAGGTGAAAGGATTAACATGATGTAATTGTGGTAGGAAATTACCCCTATAATAATGAATATAAATGTTACTAAACTAGCAATCTATCAGTTATTATGTTGTTGTGATCTACTGTAACAAGCTATTTCATCATGGAATAAATGTACAGCAGCATTGTCAGAATGGGCATTGTTATTAAATTGTTATTGTGGCCACATCTATTACCAGCTAAATCCTTCTTCGTGGTTACTGTACTGTACATTTCAGGCATTTGCCATCCGTTCAGCTAATGAAGGCTTTTAGTTACTTGTATTCTCTCTGGGAATTATGCAAACCTCTTTTTCACAGACTTCATTTTTTTTTTCAATGGTATACTGAATATCAGGTCAGTGTAGGTCAGCGAGTTTTGTTTCCACAGCGCTTTTATTGGTAATTTGTTGTAATTATTTGACATGTGTTTTACATGGCTTTGTGTTGACTGACATAAGGTATAAATTCTTATAAAATAAATAGAGCATTGAGTCGATTCTGCTATTAAAAAGCGCGTGCGGATTATTAGCATATTCTAACTGAATGTAGGTAAAATAATAAAACAAAGAAATCATGTATGTATTAAAATCATGTCAACATTTTGGCTATCAATACAAATTACACATATCTTTGACAAAGTGCCAAACGTGCTAAACTACTGCCTACCATATCCCTGATGTCACCCTCCTAATAAATTTGTTTTGAAGTATTTTGATGTGCTGAGCTCCAACATTTTTTCCAATTGCTGTGCACCGCTTATCTCAACTTGAGAAAAACTACTTCAAATTACACATACAGTGTATGTAAATTCTTCTTTTTTTTTCAAATTGTATATGCATATGCTTATAGGGCTCCACGTTCAAATGGATTTGAAGCAAAAGGTGGCACTGTGTGCTCATTTGCATGTTATTTCCTAGAATCCCTAGCTACAGTGGATGCATTGTATGCTAAAAGATAATGGTGAAAAGCCGGGGTTGCAGACCTGTCTGAGACATGTGAATGTGTTCACAAGTGATATTTCTATTTGCTCTCCGCTGTACAGTGGAGGGTTTTTGTCACTTTTCAGCCACCATAACTTATAGAATGTGTGGTTGAAACCTATCCCAGCTACAAATTACAAAGCCAGTATAACAAGCTTCACACTGCTGAGACCTAAAGAGTTAAAATAGCTGTTTGTGAGTAGTTTTACTGGCTGTGCTGTAAAAGATGTGTACTGCCATAAACTTATAGAGCTCCATGTTATAATGGATTTGAAGCATAAAGTCAAACTAATGGCGCATTGGCATGTCATTACCCGGAATTCCTGGCTGCAGTGGAAACACTGTGTGCTAAGAGATAATGGGGAAACGCACGGTTGCAGACCTGTAAGAGACATGCAAATGTGCTTACAAGGGATATTTTTATTTGCTACATACATAATACAACTTTTTCAACCATAGCTGCATGAAGGGATGGGACTACACTATGCCCCCAGCTTTATGTATTATATATCCGGATATGCAAATGTACTTGTGCTATTCATAGTGGTTTGTTCATTAAACTGTAATGGGAGTTTCCATGCAATAGTACATCCCACTGAAATAAACATAGGCTATGTCATCTGTTCTAATGACTTTTCAGTGCCCTTAGGACGTACCTGGTATGTCATGGGAAAATGATCTTCCTCTAGTGGCTGATCAGGCTGACTGCAGCGATGAACGTGGAAGTGCCCATGGTCCGGTGCAACTCTGGTGCTGCTGAACCATCGCAGTGAAACTGTTAAACACATACAGGCGGTCCTCGTTTTACGACGTTTCGTTTTACGACGAACGGCTTATCCGACGCTTGTCAATGCATCCCTATGGCCCGTTTTACGACGCCCGAACGGCTTATCCGACGCTCTTACGACGCTTTAAAAAATTGCTACAAATGAACAACCAGACAGCTGCAGGCTAGGGAAATCATTCTGAACAGTCTGTGTGAAGGTTTGGTGGTGTATTTTAGGCCCTAAACCATGGCTGATCAAAGCAAAAAGCAAAGTGCCGTTACTCCAAAAAGGAATAGAAAATCTATAACTTTGGAGACCAAGCAAAACATAATAAAGCGCTCTGAGAAAGGAGAGACGAACACAGAAATTGGACGTGCCTTGGATATACCTCGCACAACTATTGTGACAACAATCAAAGACAAGGCAAGAATCTTGGAACAGATCAAGGGCTCAGCACCTATGCAAGGTACAACAATAAGGCAACGTGTTGGGCATATTGCTGAGGTAGAAAAACTCCTCATCATATGGCTGGAAGATCAATCCCAGCGTCATGTGCCCATTAGTTTAGCCTTAATTCAGGCCAAGGCTTTGAGTCTGTATGAGGACATTAAGCAACAGCATGGAGAAGGGACCACTGAGGAAACGTTCACTGCAAGTAAGAGCTGGTTTATGCGGTTTAAAGAGAGGGCAAACTTGCATAACATTAAAGTGACTGGGGAAACTGCTAGTGCGGATGAGGAGGCAGCTAAAACCTTCACTGTTACATTGGCCAAAATTATAGAGGACGTGGCTATTGCGCAAGTCAAGTGTTCAATGTTGATGAGACTGGGCTCTACTGGAAGAAAATGCCCAGTAGAAGCTACATTGCAAATGAGGAAAAATCTATACACGGGTTTGAAGTTGCAAAGGACAGGCTGACTCTTCTGCTTGGATCAAATGCTGCAGGTGATTTCAAGCTAAAACCTTTGCTTGTTTATCATGCAGAAAACCCTAGGGCATTCAAGGGTTATGCAAAGAGCACACTTCCAGTGATTTGGAAGTCCAACCGTAAGGCATGGGTAACAGGGAGCCTTTTTGAGGACTGGTTCCAGCATCAATTTATTCCGGCTGTGCAATTATATTGCATGAACCAGAACCTCGATTTCAAAGCATTGCTGCTCCTGGACAATGCTCCTGGCCATCCCATGTACCTGGATGACCATCATCCAAATGTCATGGTAGTGTTCATGCCCCCCAACACCACCTCACTGATACAGCCGATGACCAGGGGGTTATCGCTTCCTTCAAGGCCTACTATCTTAGGCGAACATTTGCCCAGGCCATCAGAGCAACCGATGTGGAAGGTGGTCCAACCTTAAAAGAATTTTGGAAGGGTTACAACATGCAGTGAGAAACATCGGAGAGGCATGGAATGAGGTGAAACAATCCAATTTAAATGGAGTTTGGCGTAATTTGTGCCTGGATTTTGAGTCTGATGTCCAAGGCCTTTTAGAGACTGTTGCAGAAGTTACAGAAACTGTTGTGCAAATGGCCAGAGATCTCAACTTGGAGGTGGAAACCGAGGACATTGAGGAGTTGCTCGCCTCACATTCTAACGAGTTGAGCAATGAAGACCTCATGCAATTAGAAGAGCAAAAAAATGCTGAAGAGGAGGCCCACCAATCTGCTGATGTGGCACAGCCACAGCCACGTAAATCATTGTCAAGCAAAATGTTGGCTGCGGCATTCAAGCACATTGATAGCGCACTGGCCATATTTGAGGACAATGACCCTAACATTGAACGGAGTTCAACAGTCAGTCGTGTGGTGTCTAACCAAATCAGCTGCAATAGAGAGATCTACACGCAGAAAAGGAAAGGAACTGTCCAGACTTCAATGAAGAGGTTCTTCAAGAGGCCGAAACCTTCAACTCCACATACATAACCTCCAAAAAGTCCGTGTCTGTTGAAGACCCCCCCCCCAATCATCTTCCTCCAATAACTGATGTGTTTTTTTTTTGCTCATGTACATTTCTGTACAGAATACAGCATAGTTTTAATTTTATAGTTTTATTTTACAGTTCTGGAATCAATAAATATAATGTTTCCATCATAATCTATGTGTGTGCTGCATATCTTATTGCTTGAGTAACATTTTATGTGTATTTTAGCATTAAAAATGCCTTCAGGAACGGCACGTTTAATTTAAACAGTGTTCCTATGAGAAAACGGGTTTCGCTTTACGACGCTTCGCTATCCGACGCCATTTTGAGTAACGCATTGCGTCGGATAACCGAGGACCGTCTGTAAATTAATTACAACTTTTACTAACCAAAATACCGATATGTAACATATTTTGAATGCATGATCCATAGATATTGAGTATTAAAAATATTTTAAAATGAAAAATGCTTTAATATTAAACAAAATAATGTGTGTATATTTTAAATATACAGGTAGTCCTCGCTATCCAACGTTTCACTTTATAACGAATGGCATATCCAAAGATTTACAATGCAACCCTATGGGCCATTTTTAGATGCCGCAATGTGTTATCCGACGCCTGAATGCGTTATCCGACGCCTGCATGCGTTATCCGACGCCTGAATGCGTTATCCAACGCTCACCGCCACTGATTAACATGGGACTAACTTTACAACGGTTTCACTATCCAACGCTACTTCCAGAACGGATTCCGTTGGATAACCAAGGACTGCCTGTATAAGTATGCAAACACATACATATACAAATATAATAAAAAATAATATATATGATAATAAAAAACAACTCTATTTAAAAAACTACCATTACGGAAAAGAATTGGAGGAAACTGTTCAAACTATAGTAGAAACATGCAGCCCCTCATTCAGACCAGCAAGAAAAATCATGTCCAGTCTGTAGATCCAGAATGTTTCCTGTTTACGTACCGCAGGCTTTTCAAACGGGCTCCACCCAGGAGACCCACAGAAATAGTTTCTAAACCCATGCTTTGGAGATCAATAGAATCACTATTGTAATATTGTGTAAAGTGTCTGGAGACACTACATATAGGATTTTTCTTCAAAATATTTCTCCTATATTCAAGAAAACGAACTCTCAAGGGACGTGTTGTGCTACCGACATAATTTAGGTCACAATTGTAGGATAACAAATATACTGTACAACTAAAGAGGTGCTGCATTTTATAAAACCTTTGACCAGCTTCTCTTGCCCACTTGCAGAGGAGAAAGTCTTGCATCCATGTTTCAAATGTTTACTTGTGATGCAAGAAGCTCCTCCACATCTAAAGTTCCCTGATGGTTTGACAGGTAAAAAAGTAGCAGACCCTGGGCAACCTTTCTTCAATTTGGAAGGTGCTATAATATGTTTGATTTTTTTTTGTCTTTTTATATATCATACATGGTTTATTGGAAATATGCTCTTTCAAAATGGGGGTGACACATTAACACTTGACAATGCTTGTTAACAACATTTTTAATCCTGGAGACAGATTGTGAGTTCTGGGTGATAAAAATTGTACGAGTTGAAATCAATGGTATTCTTGGATTATTTACTCTTGACTTAAGTCTAAAGTTCTTGTCTGTCTAGGGTCAGGCACAATTAAAAGGTCTATCTATAAGTGTCTCCTGATATCCCTTTTCTAGTAATGTATTTTGAGGAGATGGGATTGGCAAATAAACTCTCCAGTTTCACAGCAGTTCCTACGTAGTCTGTTGAACTGCCCAGGAAAGTGATTACTACTGGACTCAAATTATTGTTAAGAAGCCACAGGCTTGTGATACACATTAGTAGCACTCTTCCCATTAGATTCAGCAGACAGAACAAGATCCAATAATTCAAACGACTGGGATATTTGTTTTCTTGCAATTGTGGCCTAAATTATGTAGTGTCAGGAAACAGGGTTCTCGCAACACCTCCTTACCTGCCTCGGAGGTCGTTGCTGCAGCCCCTCGCTCCCCGCAGGTGCGTCCTCGGCGTGGGACTCGGCGATCTCGCCTGACGCTGGCTCTTGCAGTCGCCATCTTGCTGAGGCGCGCGCAGGAGGATCTTACACAGCGCGTGCCTCCGGCAGTAATTTATTCACTCCTCCGCTCTTCTAGCCACGCCCCCCTTGTACAGCTGCAGCCCCGCTCCTGCTCTCACACTCCACAGCTGATCACAGGCAAGGATCACAGCCTGCACCAGTCACAAGACGCTCCATGGCACACCTCTGCTCTGCCTCCTTCCCTGATTGGTCTCTCCACGTATATTACCCCTGTCCTCCCTGTGAATCATTGCTCTGCATAGCTTCTGCTAGTTGGGCTAGTATTCGTGTGTTCTCTTGTTCTTTGTATTCTTCAGGTTTTGACCCGGCTTGGCTTTCTACTCCTCCTCTGGCTCTGGACCCCGGCTTACTCCTCATGACGCAGTCTCTCTCCGCCCTTCGATCTCGGCTTGCTCCTCTACCTCCCGGACCTCTGGCACCCTTGATCCCCGGCTACGGCAATCACCATGATTCTTCTACCTCCGGACACGGCAAGTACCTTTGGTTCCCTTACTAAAGACTCCTGGCCTGGCAACTACTACCACACTCCGGACACGCCCCTCTGCTGCGGGTGCGTGGTATTATACTTTCCACCTCAGTCTTGGGACTGGTCTGGTCTGCGGGCAGCACTACCATGACATTATGCAGAGCCCAACCGACGCAGACCAGATCGGGACTGATGAACCTACCTTATACCAAATTCTCTCGGCACTGGTGGTACAGAACCAAACCATGTCCACCCAGATCTCTGACCTAGCTCAACGGCTAACCAACCTTTCTCTCCAGGGTGCACCACCTGACATTTCCTTCCCGTCTCAGCCCGGATCTCTTGGTGCAGCCACACCCGAGCCCAAGATACCCGCACCTAAACCCTACGCTGGCGATCCGCAGGCCTGCCGCGGATTCCTAAACCAGTGTGAGGTCCAATTCAAGATGGCGCCTCTTCAGTTCACCACGGGACGTAAGAAAGTGGCGAATGTGTACTCCCTCTTGACTGATGGCGCTCTGACGTGGGCTTCTCCGATTTGGGAATTACGGCAAGAGATAACCCAAGACTATGCTTTCTTTCGTCAGGAGTTTCAGGAGGTGTTGACACTCCCGCATGCCAGGATACGGCCTCTTCTTCCCTTCTTCTTTTGTCACAGGGGCACCGTTCCGTGGTCAGATATGCTCTGAAATTCTTGACCCTAGCAGCTGAGACCAGTTGGAACCAGGAGGCACTCATTGCCATCTTCTGGCAGGTGTTATTGGATACAGTAAAGGACGAACTCGCCGCTCATCCCAGGCCAGGAGCGTTGGAGGAATTGATTGCTCAGGCTAATCGGATGGATCAGCGCCTCCAGGAACGACGCTCCGAACGCCAACGTCCTCGTTTTGTGCCTTTGGTCGCCCCCTTTCCTAGGTTTTATCCGGTTCCAAGATCTCAGCCGTCCCGGTTCCCAGCTCTGGAACCTCCGAAGCCCATGCAAATGGCTACTCAACAGACCCACCCACCTATACAAAAACTCCGAAGGGACCGTGGGCTGTGCTTCTATTGCGGATCCCCTGAACACCTGATTCGGAATTGTCCCCTGCGTCCGAGAAACGACTCCACCCAGTGAGTATAAAGGTGCTCTCCCTGGGTGCCATTTCTCCTTGCCCCCTTTCCAGTGACGAGCTCCCCAAGAAGCTCTTCATTCCGGTCACTCTTTCGGGCCCTTCATTTCGCGCCTCTGCGGCCGCGTTTGTTGATTCCGGAGCAGGTGGGAACTTTGTGGATCAGGAATTCACGGAGCTTAATAATATTCCACTCATTAGGAAGAGAGTACCCATCGGACTAGAAGGGATCGACGGTCGACCCTTGAACCTGGCCTTCATTTCCCTCGAGATGATTCCCCTCACCTTATCTTCCACCGATGGCCACACTGAAACCCTTACGTTGGATGTGATTCATTCCCCCGGGACCCAGGTAACCCTTGGCCTACCCTGGCTCCAGCAGCACAATCCCCGTATTGACTGGAGGGCGCACACTCCTATACATTGGGCCCCAAAACCGAAGGAGTTACTCATCTCTAGCACCATTCCTCTCATGCAACACGCCGGGATTACAGTTCCGTCAACTCCCAAGATCGACCTACCAGAGATCTACTCCGATTTCCTGGACGTCTTTTGCAAGACTAGAGCTGAAGTATTTCCCCTCCACAGGTCCTACGACTGTCCTATCGACCTGATTCCTGGTGCCACACTTCCTAGATCCAAGTCCTATCCTCTCTCCTTTCCAGAGACCAAGGCCATGGACGAATACATCCGTGAAAACCTCGAGAAGGGCTTCATACTCCATTCATCCTCCCCCGCCAGTGCTGGGTTTTTTTTTGTTAAAAAGGAGGACAACTCTCTCCGACCGTGCATCGACTATCGGGGTCTCAACCGGATCACGGTCAAGAACCGGTACACCCTCCCTCTCATATCCGAACTGTTTGATAGACTCCAGGGGGCTAAGATCTTCATGAAATTGGACCTCCGGGGGGCGTACAACCTTATTCGTATTCGGGAGGGTGACGAATGGAAGACCGCCTTCAATACACATAGCGGTCACTACGAATACTTGGTGATGCCCTTCGGGCTCTGTAACGCCCCAGCGGTCTTTCAGGACTTCAAAAATGAAATTTTTCGAGATGTACTCAATTCTTTTGTTATCGTATACCTAGACGATATTCTCATCTTTTCCAGCAATCTCCAGGATCACATTCGACACACCAGGCTCGTCCTTTCCCGTCTCCGTTCCAATCACTTGTATGCCAAAATGGAAAATTCCTCTTTCATCTGTCCTCTATGCCCTTTCTTGGATACATCATCTCGGACAAGGGTTTCTCTATGGACCCCGAGAAACTCAAAGCCATTCTCAACTGGCCATAGCCCAATTCCCTCAAGGCTATTCAACATTTTTTAGGCTCTTTGAATTACTATCGAAGGTTTATTCGGAATTTTTCCACCATAATTGCACCCATCACCGCTCTTACGAAAAAAGGAGCCAACCCCTCAGCTTGGTCCCCTGAGGCAACCTCAGCCTTCAAAACTTTGAAACGTACTTTCGTTTCTGCCCCTATTCTGCGACATCCTGACACGAGTCTGCCCTTTATCCTAGAGGTCGATGCATCGGATTGCGGTGCAGGAGCCGTGCTCTCTCAAACATCTTCTCCGCAAGACCAGTTGCACGCCTGCGGTTTTTTCTCAATTTTTTTACCTCTGCTGAGAACTACGTTGTGGGCAATAGAGAACTGCTGGCTATTAAGATGGCTCTTCTGGAGTGGAGACACCTTCTGGAGGGGTCTAGAGAGCCAATTTCTATCTTACTGACCATAAGAACCTCCTTTATATTGAGACTGCACGTCGCCTGGGCTTCCGCCAGGCTCGGTGGGCACTCTTCTTCTCCACATTTAACTACACCCTATCATACATCCCGGGTACCAAGAACGTAATGGCGGACACTTTATCCAGACAGTTCTCTCCAGAGGAGAGACCCGAAGAAGTTCCCGAAACTATTCTGCCCAAGGGACTTATAATTTCTGCGGCCTCATTCAACATTCTGGACAAGATCCTAGGGCTCAAAGGAACATTCCAGGTGGTCTAGAGGTACCAGAGGGGAGGCTGTATGTTGCCCTTGAATTTCATCCCAAAATCTTAAAGTGGGGTCATTCTGCCCGTTCTGCAGGATATCCCAGCTTCCGAAAAACCCTGGATCTTATCCAACGCACATTTTGGTGGCCTAATATGGCTGGTACCTTCCGGGAATTAACCAGCGCCTGTCCATCTTGCGCTCAAAGCAAAGCCCTTTGACACAACCCTCTGGCTTACTTATGCCTTTACCCATTCTGGAACGCCCCTGGTCCCATATCTCTATGGACTTTATTGTTGAATTACCCAGATCTAAAGGGATGAACACCATCTTAGTTGTTATAGATCGCTTTTCTAAACAGGTACACTTTATTCCCCTCAAGGGTCTGCCCTCCTCACCCACCCTCGTGGACATTTTTTCCAAGGAGATTTTTCGGATTCATGGAATTCCCACTTCTATAGTTTCGGATAGGGGCTCCCAATTCGTATCCAGGTTCTGGCGAGCCTTCTCCAAAAGACTCGGAATTTCACTATCTTTTTCCTCAGGATATCATCCTCAAACAAATGGACAAACGGAGAGAGTCAACCAGACTTTAGAGCAATATCTGCGTTGTTTTGTGTCCGTGACCCAAGATAACTGGTCGGAACTGCTGCCTTGGGCAGAGTTTGCTATCAACTCAATGAAGAACGAATCTACCTGCGAATCCCCATTTTTTATAAATTACGGATTCCATCCTGCTCGTCTTCCCAACTCCAATACTCCCTCAGGAGTTCCAGCTGCCGACGAACAGATTTCCTTACTTCAGGACTCTTGGACTAAGGTTCAGTCATCTCTCCAGGAGGCTGCAGGAAGGTTCAAACTCCAGGCTAATCGACATCGCCAAGCTTCTCCCAGATACAAGCCAGGGGATATGGTCTGGCTTTCGGCAAAAAATATTCGTCTAAAATCTCCAACCCCATAATTGGCACCTACATTTCTGGGACCCTTTTCCATACTGGAACAAATTAACCCTGTCTCCTTCCATCTACAACTTCCACCAGCAATGAAGATACCCAACGTTTTTCATACCTTGTTATTGAAGCCTTTTGTACAGAGTACGCTCTTTCCAGATTATACCCGTAGACCCGACCCTGTGACAGTTCAAGGACACGAGGAGCATGAAATACAGTTTATAGTGGACTCACGTTTCTCCAGAGGGAAGGTCCAGTTTCTTGTACACTGGAAGGGCTACGGTCCTGAGGAACATTCCTGGCTTCCCCGAGGTCATATTCACACCCCTACACTCTTAAAACGCTTCCAGAAGAAGTATCCGTTGAAGCCTTGGAAGGATTGTCCAGAGGCCAATCCTCGAGGGGGGGGGGGTACTGTCAGGAAGCAGGACTCTCGCAACACCTCCTTACCTGCCTCGTAGGTTGTTGCTGCCGCCCCTCGCTCCCCGCTGGTGCGTCCTCGGCGTGGGACTCTGCGATTTCGCCCGACGCTGGCTCTTGCGCCCGCCATCTTGCTGAGGCGCGTGCAGGAGGATCTTACACAGCGCACGCCTCCGGCAGTAATTTATTCACTCCTCCGCTCTTCTAGCCACGCCCCCCTTGTACAGCTGCTCTCACACTCCACAGCTGATCACAGGCAAGTATCACAGCCTGCACCAGTCACAAGATGCTCCACGGCCCACCTCCGCTCTGCCTCCTTCCCTGATTGATCCCTCCACGTATATTACCCCTGTTCTCCCTGTGAATCATTGCTCTGCATAGCTTCTGCTAGTTGGGCTAGTATTCGTGTGTGCTCTTGCTCTTCGTGTTCTTCAGGTTTGACCCGGCTTGGCTTTCTACTCCTCCTCTGGCTTTGGACCCTGGCTTACTCCTCACGACGCAGTCTCTCTCCGCCCTTCGATCTCGGCTCGCTCCTCTACCTCCCGGACCTCTGGCACCCGCGACCCCCGGCTATGGCAATCACCACTATTCTTCTACCTCTGGACACGGCAAGTACTTTTGGTTCCCTTACTAAAGACTCCTGGCCTGTCAACTACAACCACACTCCGGACACGCCCCTCTGCTGCGGGTGCGTGGTATTATACTTTCCACCTCAGTCTTGGGACTGGTCTGGTCTGCGGGCAGCACTATCGTGACATGTAGGTAGCGCTGCACGGCCTTTGAGAGTTTGTTTTCTAGAACATAGGAAACATATTTTGATGCAACATCCTCTCCATAGAGTCTCCAGACTCTTTACACAACATCACAATAGTGATCCTAATTCTCTCCAAACCATGGGATTTAGAAACTATTTCTGTAGGTCTCAAAGATGGGGCGCATTTCAAAAGCCTATGTAAACATGAAACATTCTGGATCTGCAAGACTTGATACGATTGTTCCTGCTGGTCTGAATAAGGGCCTGGATGTTTCAACTATAGTTTGAACAATTTCTGCCAATTCCTTTCTGTTTTGGTAATTTGCATTAATGTTTATATATTTAGTCTTGTTTCTCTCTAAATAGAGTTGTTTTTTATTATTATCATATAAGTTATTATTTATTATTTTTCACATGTATGTGTTGGCATACTTATGTGTGGGTTTAAATATACACACATTTTTTTAATTGAGTTGATGTATTTTGTTTAATATTAAAGCATTTTTCATTTTTAAATATTTTTATTACTCAATGTATATGGATCATGCACTCAAAATATATTACGTTTACTGATACTACCTGGCAATAAGATTACAGTAAAAACCTTTCTTGGCTCTTCTTGCAAATGTACAATCTTCTTCAATCGGCAACAAAAATAATAATTCCGCCTGACCACAAACAAAGATCATGCGACCAGTAGCGGCTCAGTTGCGGCCAGTAGCGGCCAGTTGTGGCCAGTAGCGGCTCAGTAGTGGCTCAGTAGTGGCTCAGTTCTGGCCAGTAGCGGCTCTGTCGCGGTGTTATACATGGCGAGGCCATTGGATAAGGTGCACACTATTTGGTGCCAATTACACATAAATCATGGTCCATCTGTAGCAGACATTATTGATCCCATTAACACCATGTGTACAGTACGTAAACACTGGCTCGTTATTTCACACTTGTGCTATTGAAAGCAATGGGTAAGGAGATACCACGTGTTAACATTTTTTATAATGTGTTATTGAGGAAATAGAATAGTTCTGATAAAGATGATAAAGAGAAGGAAAAAATCCACTGGTGATCACAAAAATAAAAACTACTAATGATGGAATGTATTCTTATCTTGTATTTATGGTACCTG
Source organism: Ascaphus truei (assembly GCA_036426205.1). Classification (NCBI taxonomy): domain Eukaryota; kingdom Metazoa; phylum Chordata; class Amphibia; order Anura; family Ascaphidae; genus Ascaphus; species Ascaphus truei. Next base: position 5,429,923 of record CM071568.1, on the reverse strand, counting down.
TTACATTGTTTCTAGAAGAAGACATGAAAGGAAATAGCCATTACTGTATATTGCCAAAGGGGGCATTGACATGACAAAAGTAAAAAAAAAAAAAAAAAAGATATTACACAGCAGGTTAGAAAATTGCTCTGCTGCTCAAGTGAAAAGAGAGAATCATCAAGGAAAGAATTAAACAGTGTCCTCGGGGAGATGTGACACTTAAAAGGATGAACCGTGCCTTTTTCAGTATCATTCCTTATATTTATGCTCTTTTTCTCATGATTCAATTATTGTAGTATAATCTCACTTATTGTGTGTAGTGGCACTGAATCTTGCTGAACTACATTGTGAGTGTCAGCCATGGGCTTTGGTTTGATACAACGCCCCAAAGTTAAAGAAAACAAAGTTGTACTGTAGTTTAAAGATTTCAGCGTGCTATCATATTACTGTTCTATTACTTAGATGATACAGTAATTACTGATAGGGTGTTATCAAGTCAGTAACACAATAGTCATAGGAATTAAATCCCATTCATTGTTAGGCTTAAACTCATAAAGGCTAGTCGGACACTACTTTAAACTGCACTGTAGCTCATATACTGTACTGTAGGCCCGGAAACATCAAGCAGCAAAAATTAGTGTATTTATCTCTTTTACTAAAATATTTTACTAAATTCGTTCATATCGCTAATCTAATTAACATGTAGTAATATTTGAACAATGTTCGAAACAGGTGCTATGTAAATATTATTGTGCTAGTTTCTTTACTAAATGATCATGTTGATGTAAAAATCTTGCAGATGTCTCGTACTTCCTGGAAAATGGCGCGGAATACTCACTATTACTTCCTAGTCAGCACACTATATAAAGCCTTCATTTCTCAGACTGAGTCCCATTCAGAAGCAGGGACCCCACCTGTGTTAAAACTGGTGGGCAATTAGTCTGAGGAAAACAATGACAATAGCGCTCAAACAAACCCAAAATATAATAATAACCACTATTGTGAAAGTGACAATGTGATTAATAGAATCAGTGATAATACAATTAATAAAATCAGTGATAATACACGTGCCTACTTAAAGTGCATATAAAGTGAAAAAACCTCAAAATAAACTACAACCCTTGAAAAAAGACTGTTTCTCTTGTCTTTTCTTGGATGATTTTTCAGAGCGTCAGGGGAGTTCGTCGCGAAGTCATAAAATAGAAAAACATATCATAGTGCAAAAATGTTTAAACAGTGAAAAAGTGAAATTCATCCAAAATGACTATTCACATTTTAAGTAATCAAATTAGACATTCATCCAACTTAAGGGGTGGATGCGCCCTATGTGTAAACAGCAGCCACCAATCACAACCTCCAAAGGAGAAATTAGTCTGGTCACAGGGATTCTGCAAGCAGGGAGTTGTCAGTAAGTTGCCATCTGCGGTTTCTTCGCCGACCACGTGACAAATCATCTGGCTGCATCTGTATCCTAAACAGGAAAGTGTTGCAAAGATGTTGCACTGCTTGGCAGGTGGGCTAAAACCTGCTATAGAAATCGAAGGATGGTTTCCAAATGGCATTATTGAATAAAAAAATAATAATTAAGTATTATTTAATACTACAGAACTGATATATTATAACCCCCCCATCCCCCAAATATGAAGTCACATGTTTTGCTGCTGTAACATTTCTAGTTCATCACCTACTCCATGCAGGTAACCTGACTGTGTATATCACTTCCTATTCATTTGGCAGTATATACGTAGGAAAAATATGGCTAACGACAGCTTGAAGTACTGTAGGATATAAATAATTTAATAAAACAAATCAGTTAAGACCATTGCGATCCTTATCAAAAACGGAAGAAATGCATATTTTTACTAAAAAAAACTACTAATTTTACGATTTTTACTAATACCGATCTTGTTCAACTCATCATATCGAAATGTACCTATTTGTGGCAGGACAAGGTTACTGCATGGTAGTGTAGCCAGGTTCCCCTGCCTGCCAAGCCCCCTCACCTTCCCGGCGATCGCGGGTGCCGCCGAGCTCAATGGCGGTCCCGTCGGCCTATCGGAAGTGTGGGGGCGGTCAGAGTCCTGCTCGGGGGTTGCCGGGGACGCGTGCGGCCGGTTGTCAGGGCCGCGATCGCGTCGTTAGGGCTCCCGGCACTCCCGAAGTAGGGCGGCGAGGGCGCCGCCAGTTTCTAAGTGGTTGCGCATGCGCAGTGCGGATCTTGGTGCGGTGGCAAGCCAGGGACATTGCGCATGCGCAGTGATAGCGCGCGAACCCTAGCCTACCAGGGACAGGCTCTTGGAAGGGACTACAAGTCCCATGAGTCTCAGCTGCGCCCCACGTGATGCCAGGGAGCCAATAGGGCTGAAGAATCTCCCTGGAGGGGAGATTGATACATTTCCCGGGCAGAAAGCACGTTGGCAGTTGGTGACTGGAGCAGCTAGGGGATGAGGTAGGGTGCAGGGGTCAGTGACTCTCTGCACTAGGCCAGCAATCCCCTAGGCCCCAGATAGCCCTGAGTCATCCTAGCTGAGTATTGTAGGGACAGGCCCTAGTTTAGGGACCCTGCCCCATTATCTATTGGCTAGTAGTGTACCACGAACATTGATCGGTTGCTAAGAGGGAGCTGGACTATCTCCACGGAGACCAAGCTAGCAGTGACTGCGGCCTGCTGGCAGCAGACAGACCCTAGCCAAAGTAAAGACTGTGCGGAGCTGCGGTGATATTATCCACGCTGGAATTCACCCCACACGTAGGAGGATATCCCGACGGATCCAACCCCAGTGGTATAGCGGCACCCGTGGCTGGAGCCCGGGCAGGTAACACACAAACTCACGTGCACCAACAAGGCCTATCACCAGACATAGTGGCTGCGCAGTCACACACACACACACACATTGGTATATGACTTGGGAGTACGAGACATTGGGTTGGGGTTACTGGACACAGGATGGGATCACTCTTTGGAAGGTTAGCGTCCGCCGTGACGCATATGGTGTTAGCGTCCGCCGTGACGCATAAAGTGTGGGCACCCGCCGTAGTGCAGAGGTAGAGTGGTGTGGTATACTGTGATTAGTGTCTCCTCTATAGAGGGACACGTGTTATATGAAGTGTGATATATCTGTGTTATTGTGTTCTCAACTAAAAGCTCTTTGGTTATATCACGTATGTGTATTTGGTTATTGGGATTGTCCTGCGAGGAACCACTCCCCCTCTGGTGGGAGCCATCGCAGGTGGAGGCGCTGCATTGTTGTAAGTGAGTACCCCTAGTACAATTGCCCCAGGTTCCCCGTGGCGGAAGCTCAGCCCTCCTGCGAGCCAACAGGTAATGCACCACACCTATGGTAACCTTGTATGTTCCCTTGCACCCCACACTATATCTGCGATTGGGGGGGGGAATACCCATTACACTAGTTTACCAAAAATGTACACATTTTTTATTATGGATGCTTTATGTATCTGGGCCACAGTGCTCCTAAATGTTAACCCCTTAGGCAACACATACATGTCACGCATCCCATGCTATTGACTTTTGGGTGGGGGGGTTTGTTTCCTCTTTTCTCTTTCCAATGGATGAAATACAGAAGACACAGTATACAATTGGTGGTGTAGGACCTGCTGATAGGGTCAACCTTGATGAGGTTTCAGGCTTGAAATATTTTGGCCAAAGGATTGAACCAAATGACCTATATTTATGAGAAGAAAAATATATAATAATCTACTAAATAATTTTACATATTGCATGTGCTCTAGGGCTTCATTGTTGATGCTTTATTATTATTACAAACCATTGATAAGTGGAACAACCATTAAAGGCATCAGACATTTCAAGTTCCTCTGCACACTCTAAAAATGAGTAGTCTGACAGTCATGCTATACAGATGTAGCCAGATTCATCTCCATCCTGTCTCGCATAATGTGCTGGTGAACCACGGACCAAACGTAAAGTTATCACAGCCAAGTGACCAGTAGGGGGAAATTGCTCTTTAGGATTAACACAGCGGGGGTAACTGCTTCTAAATGGAACTGCTGTGTATGTCTGCATTGCCCCAAAGGCAGAAAGCCTGATGGGGCTCCCCAAGAACTGCTCCCCTCTGCACAGGACCAGCGTGCTAAGGGTTAACATGTGCTTGTACTTTGTGGAACGTCAACCCCACCCACTGGAATGTTAATGAGCCAAGAGGACACAAATAACTTTTTGTTCACAGCTGCAACAGATTCAATCTCAACCACCCCCGTGTATGTCTGCGTTGCCTCAAAGGCTGACAGCTTTTGGTGCAGCCTAAGGGCAGCCAAATGGTGTGAGCTGTTTGCGGCCGTTCGCTGATGTTTGGTGATGTTAAAGTGATGTTAAAGCTGCTCTATTTCAATCTGAAACTCACAAGCCCTTTATCCCCTGTACTCAATTTTACAACTCTATCTTTCCATGAAATGTCTGTGAACTCACTGTATAACCCTGTTCTTTTAATGTAACCATGTATTTTTTATAACTCTGTGCCCAGGACATACTTGAAAATGAGAGGTAACTCTCAATGTAATACTTCCTAGTAAAACATTTTTATAAAATAAAAAATAAATAAAAAATCCAACTGGGCAGCACCAGTCTGGAAGAGCTGCGCAGTGAGAATAGACATAATTGATCCCTTTATTTTGTTAATTACATAGTAATTAGCAGGGGGATCTCCAAAGCTAAACCACATTCATTTCAGCCCTGGGGACCCCTGCTTCCTGAGATACAGGCTCCGGTATGGGGTACTGGTATCTCCTGCAAATTTAAATGTCATGGGAGATTTAAATGTGCAGGTGATACTGGCACCCCATACCGGGAGCGCAGGTATCACCATATGTTAAAAGAAGCAGATAAATACTACATCGCGTAATATGCTTCAGAAGGATCTTAAATACTAGGAATTGGACAGAATGGGGACTCACATTTACTCAGAAATAAACCAGCATGTCCCACAACATATATGTGGGAGTCTCCTGATGAAACCTGCATAGGTGAAACGCGTAGAGTGTAATCCAGCATCGGTTAGCAGAGGGACACACTAGCTGAGACCGGTCTGCACTACCTTTCCTGACTCCATGCTGTTAGAAGGCGCCTCCTGGAGACGTGACGATCGGAGTGACGTCAGAGGTGGGCGTATCCAAAGACATCTGTCTGCTTACAGCTCGATCTCCAGTCAGCCTGAGGGATTCCCTTCCAGACACGTGAGAGCAGGCGTCACACGCCTTACAGATTGTGGAAGCAGAGTTCTGTTGGTGCAGATATTATATCCTAAATGAGTGATTATATTTTGTAAAATGTGAGTGCATTTTTATACTTTGGGGCCTATGCAGAGAACAGCGCTGGAAATAATTGGAGATAACAATAAATTGTAACTTTAATGGCGTGATTTTATCTCCATATGCAGAAAGGTCCGAAAACTGCATTTAAAATCATGTGTGAATATGGAGAGTTTCAACCGGCGAGATGCGCGCTTTTGAAACATGTTTGAAAAAAAACGCGTTTTTTTTGTATTTTCCCTCTCGTCGGTGAGCTCCAGCTTCCTGCCAACTTTTTTTGGCGGAGGTAATTGTATAATTTCTCTCCATGTTATTGGCGCGAACAGCCACTAGATGGCGATCGCGCCTTTCTGAATAGGGACATTTTTACAACTGGCGAGATTTAGGTTCTCGCCAGCCGCGCGGCGTAATTTACAAAAAAAAAAAAATGGCGCGTTTTTCTTCACTCGGCATTATCTGTTTTTCTCTAGCCAAATTTCGTCAAAAAATGGCGATTTTTATGTTTGCGCTGCTCTCTGCATAGGCCCCTTTGTATTTTAAGAAGACAACATTTGAACAGTCTGCGCTATGTCCTGTATTTCTGTTCTATTCCGATGATGTTCTAGTATATACACATATACACACATCTTGGTTAAAGCTGCTGTTTCGGGATAAAAGAAACATTTATGTACAAGTGTACATTGGGAAATTTGTAAGTACAAATGTCTCTGGATTCTATTAAGAACTCACTGAATATCCAGCTTTTGAAAGACATTTTTGCACTATTTTGCTTGTGCCTGCGCTCCCCATAAACATCTTGGATACCTGATATATTTAGCCCTAACTGGACTCTGATTGGTTCTTGGATTGATATAAGAAATCTTATTGGATGGATCCTAATTGGCTAATACAATCTAATTGGAGGACAGACTAACATAGAATGTAAATTGTGAATGTTGAATATGGGTGCAATGAGCCACAATTCTAAAAAGTCTACAAATAACGAAAATGGTTGCAATAAGCTATAATATCTAACACTCCAATTAACTTTAATAGATAAATACATGATATACAACAATTTAATAATCATAAAACAAAATAATAATAAACCTACATAAAAAGATCTATATCATATCATGTATTTATCTATTAATGTTAAAGATTTTATAGCTTATTGCAACTCCTCTCCTTTGCCCAACCGGCATTCTCGTTGCTGCGGCGACCTCCCGGATGTGACGTTAGAATCCCGGAAGTAGGTCTTCCCTGTGTGTGCGCTCTGCTCTGATCGGAGCTAGGGTGGAACAACTGATGTTTAATGCCGGGTGGAGGTTGGATATTGCTCTGGAGTGTGCCAAGATTGTGCTTGCTGCTTCTCTCTATCCAAAGCGTTTCTCCATTTGGTGTGCTATTTTGCTTAGCTCAGGCCCCATTGAGGGCATAGGTTACCACAATGACAAACAATGGGTTTATTGCCTACTGTGTATTGCAATGTATTGTATTGTCAATTGTATCTTATTGGGTATTTATTTTTATTACAACACAAATGGGCAAAAGTACTATTAGCCATATTTGGCTACTATTGCTCATTTGTATGTGTGGTGATTGGGGTAGAGGGGGTGGGGGTAGTTTCCCCGGGGAGGGAGGTTAGACCTCCTGAGTGGGTATCGGGGGTGGGGGGTTAACCGCTTAATTATCATAGCTAGTTTTTTTTATTTAACTGTTCATGCCATGGAAGAGGACAAGGAAGATGAAGACGCCTACATCCTGGCAGGGGTAAGTACAACTTTTTTTTACTATTTGTTGGCTGACTAATTGTCACGATTATTTACACCTTTTTACCTGGATCATTCATTGAACAAAACAAGGTAGAGAAATAAATTGTAGTTTATTCGGCTTAAATCAGCATACACAAAATGGAATACAAAATACAGATGAAAAGACCCACTTACTTGGGGTCTGGGATCAAAAACTAGACTTTCCTAGGTGCAGAGCACTCTATTGAGAGGTTCAACCCTGACCGAGATTTAGCCCGGGATCTCCTGGAACTCAAATCGGCATGAAATTCCAGATGCCACTGCTACGTTCGTTTCTCAGAACTTGGTCCCTCCTGACCGTGAGTTAGCATGAATTCCCTGGAACTCAAATATACATGAAATCCTAGCCGCGACCACTAATTCCTTTCTCAGAACTTGGGTGCAAAAGTTGGGACTAATTCTCTGTCTGGCAGGCTTTTCAACTTGAAATCGAAGCCGGTTGCTTTGCTATTTCGAACGAAGCAACTTTCAAAAGGCTGCCCGTGCTCTTTTGGCTCTGACTCAAGGGGAAGACACCATCTGATTAGCTCATAGCTTCTTATAGCTTTCCCTGCTCTAGCTGAAACATAGAGGCAAAACAACCAATCATCGCGTTGGAACTTTCTCAAGCAGCCAATCAGAGCCAACCCGGTTAGAAAAGCTGGGTCAGCGGGAAATTTGAAATAGCTAAGGGACATGCGCAAGCCTGACACATTTTTCCCTGGCTATCCCAATGCCACCCGCTGGAGAGGTGCCCCTAGTTCTGGCAGAACAAGTGGCATCCCGGAGGACTGCCATTGATCTCCATACCTAGTGCTCGCCTAATCCCGCTAAGGCTGCGCTAATAGTACCGGCGACGTCCCTCAAAAACAAATGCATTGTCGCCTTCACATGCGCTTAAAGTAAGCGCGACACGACGGAACAATGGGAGCAACGCTGGCGGCGCGAATTTTTGAACCCGGTCAAATTTAATTTTTCAGAGGCTGTCGCCACATGTGACAGCCTCTGAAACAATCAAAGACCAGGTCGCCCGCGACGTCACCGGAAAGCGAATTACAACTTTCGCTAGCGGCGACGGGTGATGTCACCGGTCACGTCGCCATCGCCGGCACTCTAAGCTTGGCCTAACCAAATGCCGTTCACACCTCTGGGCATCCTCTGGCTGCTTTGAACTCCAGCAGACATATCGGCGCCTATGGGTTTGCATGGGCTGCTGTTTGGACATGGGTTCCGAATGTTCAAACATATTAAAATACACTTTAATAAACTCTGAGTCTTGGAGAACCCCTTCAGCTATGTGTGACTTTAGGTGAGGATCTTGCGATTGAAAACTAGGAGTCTGGGAAACACTATATGGCCCCAGTGCAACTGACCCCAGGTACCCGAAAATAGTGCGAGTAAGCCGGGGAGATTTATAGGGCCACTGGTAACTTTGTCCCCAGGCCTCCTGCAATCAAAATGACTTGCTTTTCACCCCCAAACCCCACCTAAGACTTGGACTCCCAAAGGTTGGAGTCTCTAGGGCACAGGGAACAGAAAAGGACAGCATGTTGTCTCTCTTTCTGTCTGCCTTACTTCCCCACACACTTTCCCTTTGACTCAATTTGGACTCTCAGAGTCCCCCCAACCTTATGTGTAGTTGGGCACCCACAAACCGTGTACTGTTTGTGGGTCACTGTGGCACAAGCTGGGGTACCCCCGTTAATCCAGAGATTTCCTCAACTAAAGGAATACATAGTGATCCCTTTGCTTCATTCTCCTTTCCAAGTTATGCTGAAGCAGGGCAGCCTAGTGGTGAGTCGCACTTACGTTTACAAGGGGAGGTATTGCTCGGACAATATGCCTACATGTATCCGAGAATCAGGCATGATTCCCGGACACATTTATTGGGGAACCGGTAACTCTGGACCCCAACCTCCTAGGCACACTAGGACATTCCCTCGCAAAACCCCCCTTGAAACTCATAGACTACCAATACCTGCTTGATGGCATGCCCAGAAAGGGAAAAACACAAGAAATGGTTCTGTATTACACAAAGTACAATGCAATAATACAATGTTACTGGGTCCAAGAGCTAACTCTCTGGGACCCTTATACTTGGGCCAGGTGTAACCAGGTGGGCTTGACCGTCATTATGCAGTCTGGTCACCCCCTCACATCACACTAATGTTTTTTTTTTTATGTGAAAATTAGCTTTTATCCAGGGCTGGCAAAATTTTGCCCATTCCTGTGTGTGCTGGGGGAGGCAGGGGTTGTTGGGGCTAGAGGGGTTGGGTAGTAAGGTGCCCATTTATTGCCAATGTGGTTATCTGTGCCCCTGTTGATGGCATAGGTAACCACAGTGACAATCAATGGGTTAATTTCCTACTGTTTATTTTAATGTACAGTATTGCAATGTCCATTTAATTATATTGTGTATTTATTTATTTTTGCTACACAAATGGACAGAAGTGCTACAGGTGGTTTTGCCCATGTGTGTGTGATGAAAGGGGTAGAGGCGGCGGGGGATGTGGGTAGTTGCCTCAAGGGTGGGTGTTTAGGCCTCCCAGTTGGGTAGTGGGAGGTATTAACCCCTTAATTACCAGAGTGATTACAACCACAAAGGTAATTTAGGGGTTAACCCATCCCACAACCATCCCAGGAGTCCTAACCACCCACCTTGGGGCAACTACAGTACACCCTTTACCCACCACAGTAAAACACCAGTAACCCCTTATTAAATTAGTGTTACCTAAGTAGTCAGTGGTCAGGAAGGTACTGTTCTATTGTACCTCTCATTTGTTGACTCTTTAGTTGTAACTTGGCTTTTGTATTCTTTTTGTTTGTTTGCTTAACCTTTCACTTTTGTTATTTAATAATATTTTTTTTTTAACCAAATGCCGCTGAGTTTACAGATGGAAAAAAGCAGTAATGATTTTTCAGACCTTTCTTCAGAACTCTCTCTGTTGGAACATTTTAATTTGTGTTCTGATGCCAGTCTGAACAAAACATGTCACTTTGTAGTGTCATCTTTTAGTAAGCTTTTTCTCTGAAAAACACACTGGCAAAAGGAAATTGCTAACGTTTAATAATATAAATAAATCTAAGCTTGGAATAAACACATTTTATTATAAATATAGTATCCTACACAATAGAACATCTTTACTGTTAGAAAGCAAACGTTTGTATTTTGCTTTTTGGGGAAGAACAGACTTCCAAGTGCACCGTGACCCGAAAAATTGAGTTTAAGCATTGGTTGCAGAGTACTCTGCAGTAATGATAGCTGGTGCTCGTGTGCTATTGTGTCTGTAATCTAAATACAATGTAACCTATCCTATATTCCCATTCATATGATATGATATCCCATTTATTTAAATGTAACCCAGAACTTATTCACCAATAAATTCAGATGACTAGAGAGAATTTGTAAAGAATTAACTTTTCTTATTAGATTACAGTAAATGACAGTTTAGAGATACTGTAAATAACAAAGACTTTGTGAAATAATACAATGTTCTTCAATCCCCATCCAAAAATACAATCTTCTTCGACTAACATCTTCCTCGGGATGGCTCTTGTGCAGTTACATCTGTAAAATAATTGTGAGAATATTATTTATGCAAGAATTACACTTTGTTAAACGCATACTACCGATAAACTTGTATCGAACAAATATGCGTCATTGAATTTCTGAGCATGTGTTTCCTATAAAAGACAAACATACTCAATGCTACATCCAATGTGACAAAATACATAGTTAAATACTTCAATGTTAGTATTCTCATGAATAAGGGCCTTACCCTTAATCATGAGATACTAACATTGAAGTATTTAACTACTCTATTTCCTCGATTCTAAGACGCACCTTTTTTCCGATTTTCACATGTCTGAAATCACATGTGGGAGTGCGGCGGCGGGTCAGGTCCCAAGTCTGCAGGTGAATGAAGATAGGAAGACAGTGGGCGTGCGGTGGCGGCAGGAGATCATAATAGTAGGAGAGCTGAGAAGGAGCAGAGCGGCATAGGGGAACGGCTTGGCAGGTGCACAATGTAACACCGGAAGTTGACCGGTGTCTGACTTCCGGTTACAGTGTGCACCTCCCAATCTGTTCCCCTATGCCGCTCTGCTCGTGCTCAGCTCTCCTGCTATTATGATCTGCTGCTGCCGCCGCCGCCACCGCCACCACAAGCCTGCCCACTGACTTCTTATTTTCATTCACCTGCAGACTTGGGACTGGTCCTGCCGCCGCACTCCCGCCCGCCCGCTGTCCATCTTGAACCATCTGCAGACGTGGGACCTCTGCCGCTGCCCGCTTCTTCCTTCGCTGACATGGAACATCTCCTGAAACATAGTGAAAAGGTAATTTTCCTTGATTGTAAGGGCCAAATCGATGGTGCGTCTTACAATCGATGGTGTCTTACAATCGAGGAAATACGGTATGTATTTTGTCACATTGGATGTAGCATTGAGTATTTTTGTCTTTTGTTGTATACATTTGGTCACGCTCAGTAGCCCTCCTTTTGACATTAATACAACAAAAGACAAATATACTCAATGCTACATCCAAAGTGACAAAACACATAGTTAAATACTTCAATGTTAGTAATCTCATGAGTAAGTATCATTTAGATAAACCCTTTGGCCAAAGCATTATAAGCCTGCAGCCACATCACGGCATGACCAGTATGCAGGTCCTACTGTAACACTACCTGTGAAAATTCTCATTTACCTCTGCTGGAGGACGAATGGCCACAATGGACCTGTCCTGCACAGGTACTGAACATGGAAAAATCTGCTACTTAAAAAGTGGGGAGGGGTGAGCTTAAACCCTGGGAGGAGGGGCCACTAACCTCCAAACAACTGATACCAGCTGAAAATTATAATTAATAAACACACAATCCCAGCAATCTCTAACCCCAGAACCCACCACATCTAATATATATAAATTAAATTATATTAAATTATAAAATTATAAATTATATTATTATTAAATTATATTAAAGATCATCACTCCCCATTTTTTAAGTAGCAGGTTTTAAGTGCTGGTACCAATTCTGTGTGTTGGATATATATTATATATATATATATTAATATATATCTATATATTATATATATAATATATATATGATATATATATATATATCTATATATAATATTTATTATATATAACAAACAAGAAATATTTCGCGCACCTATCACATATAAAATCTCTATAGAGGAAAAATATAAATAAAAGTGAAATGGAAAATGTTATACAAATAATAGTAAAAAACCTATGCTGAGCCCAGTGGATGTAGTAAAAAATTAAAATATGAACCAATAAAATAATATAAAATATCAAAAAAGAAAATGTCCAGATAAATATATGTAAAAGATATATACAAATCCAAAATGTTCCAATTGCTATCCAAAAGAGTCTCTGCAGCCCGAATGAAGGGAACACCACTTCCTTAGGATATCTACAAAAACACAGAAAAAACAGGCGCACTCATAGCGTAAAATTGTATAACAATAAATTTATGGAGTAAGGGATAAAAATGCACACTCACAAACAAAGCTGAAAAAAAGCGTTTTTGAGTACAACTCAGCCGTTCAGACGCAGGAACCCAAGGAGGAGGACTTCGGTGTGATGTCCACGGTGTGTCTTGCCACAATAGCCCCTCTAGGTCCTGGCAGGGACCGAAAGCCACGAAGGACGCCGCCTTCCCCTCTCTCCGGTGCAACAGAGCATACACTAAATAGAGTCTCGCGTGAACTCGATGATGTCAGCGAGGTTTCAGCTGGGGAGAGTTCACAATGTAAACAGAACTCAAATGTCTGAATGGTGGTAGCAAAATGTAGCAAAGCAGCAGGAGTGCAATAATGTAGTGAGTGCAAATAAAATATATAAACTGGACAGTAGGCTCCACAACAATCTCTACGTGTTTCGTCTCAAGCGAGACTTCATCAGGAAATTGATATCATCGAGTTCACGCGAGACTCTATTCAGTGTATGCTCTGTGTAGCACCGGAGAAAGGGGAAGGCGGCGTCCCTCGTGGCTTTCGGTCCCTGCCAGGACCTAGAGGGGCATTGTGGCAAGACACACCGGGACATCACACGAAGTCCTCCTCCTTGGGTTCCTGGTCTGAAAGGGCTGAGTTGTACTCAAAAACGCATTTTTTCAGCTTTGTTGTGAGTGTGCATTTTTATCCCTTACTCCATAAATTTATTGTTATACAATTTACGCTATGAGTGCGTGTTTTTTCTGTTTTTTGTATATATATATATATTATATATTAAATATATATATATATACTTAGTTAAGTTATGGTGAGTAAAAAAGTGACAAAAACCCTCCACAGCAAAGCATATAGCAAATGTAAATATACTGTTTGCTCATTTGCATGTCTTAGGCAGGTCTGCAACCCTGCCTTTGTATTTGCATGTCATTTACCAGAATCACTTGCTGCAGTGGAAGTGCTGTGTGCTGGGTGATAATGGTGAAAGGCGGGGTTGCAGACCTGCCTAAGACATGCAAATGAGCATACAGTATATTTACATTTGCTATATATATATATATAATATACATATATATATATATTTTTTAAATGTATTTATTTATTTATTCATTTATTTAATCAATGAATTCCTCTTCACTTGGTTGACTCCAGCAGTCTTCTGATTCCGTAAAAGTGCATTGATTGTGTCTTTAACAGTCTTGAATAGTGCAGCAGACAATTTAAACTGCCTTTTCAGTTAATCTAAAATGGCTCTCCTGAAATTGTTGGGAAACATCCTCTTACACTTGGACCCATCATAGTTGACTTGGTTGCAGAAAAAGGAATATAGCTCAAACTCAAATGGTTTTTGAAGATTAGCCAGGCATATCAATTCAGCATTTCTCCATTGTTTGCAAGATATCTTGAAAAAGTTTCCATTGGTATAAAGAAAGCTGGATGACACCTACTGGATTCCCAGCACTCCCATAGATCATCTTTGGTCTTTGGCCCAGTGATGCCACAGGTATGCTTTGGAAAGCAGGCACAGCTAACTGCTCTGGAATGATGCTTTGCTGCAGGTCTGTCCCTGCATCACTGGGGCTCGGATCAAAAATGACCTCCATACTATAAGGGATGTTCTGTAACATCTGGGTATAGCATGGAGACACATGAAGTTGGGAGGGTTTCTCCAGATTTCTTGCTTTCTCATGCTGCTGTGGACCTAGAGTAGAAAGCCACAATGTCCCTTGCCATTCCCGCCATGTCCCTCACCATTTGGTCCATCCTCTCCACCCTCTCCAAAATCAGGTTGAACTTTCCTTCCATTGTGTTTCTGTATGTCTGCAGTGGCACAGGTGTACATGCATCTTGTACAGGGGGATAATAATTGAAAGTTAAAATTCACTGACATTACCGAGCTGCGTCTGACCAAGTCCGCTGGTGCAGCTAGGCTGTTGGAGCGCTTTGATTTGGTAGGGGTTTGCCCATGTAGGGCTGAGCTGGGTCCAGGCCAAGGTGAGCCGAGTCTGAGTTGGTCTGGCAAGATGAGCCTGGCAAGATGAGCCTGGTCCAAGTTCAGCTAAATAGGATTTAAGGTGAGCATGGTCTGCAGCTAGGAGTGATTTGGGTACCTGGTGCAGAAACAGGTTTCCTGGATCCAGGTACTTGAATGGCAAGGGTTTTAGCCATCTTCTTTTTCCACACTGTTCCCAGATTCTTCACCTTATGAGTTTTGGGGGCTGTTTGTTTGTTTTCCCACTTTAGATTTTTTGTTTTTGAGGGTCTCAAAAAACAACAGGCATTCGTTCAGCAGGCACCATTCGTTTTCTTAAGATTTTTTTTCAAATAATACCAACAGTAAGCTGGTTTATGTATCCGTAGAAGTTGTATCCATCCATCGTTCAAGCACAAGATATCTGAAAGCACAAGAATACGAGAGTTATTTCTGATCAAGATCAGTGAGTATGTCAATACAATTTCTGTGAGAATTTCTGTACAGTACCGCTAATGTCACAGGGGCAGCACGTGGTGTTGGGTGAGGCCAATTTGGTGTTACAGTAGATCTATATGAAAACATTTTCAGTAACCATCTACCACCCTCCCTTACACTTTTCTGACACTCTACCCTCCACAGGGGCGTATTCTAATGTATATTAACCAATTCAGCCAATTTTGGTCAAATTTCCCCATTATAGTCAATGGGGTATTTGGGCCAAAAATGGTACGATTGGACTGCTTCGGCAGATATGACATAAGCCTCTTACTCTGTGCCTTTGTATACACAACCCTACTTGTACTATGCAGGTAAGAGTAAGTTTAAAAAAATGCCTACCAGTAATTTAATAAACTGTTACCAATCAAATATATTGTCTCACCTACATACGCATACAACAAGTTTACAAAACTTAACATAACCAATGGCAATTTTATAATGAAACATGTTGCCTACATTGCTAAGGCATTTATTAAATACAGATGCAGCGGCCGTTATTCGAACATTTCTCTGAGCCGTTTTTGGAAAGTCTACTGTATTCCATGTGTGATTCACTCGCTATTCGCGGTGAGCGCTAGCATTAACGCAGCCAATCACACCAATCCCACCTGTGTTTAGCGTTGTGGATTTCCTTGAATTACCTGGATTTTTTATTTTTTGGGTGCAGTTCTTCGCGTATCCGGCAGGTGGCACAATGAATATCCTTTGTACTATCCAGTGTATACTGTAGCACAGTTACTGTACTGTACAATGTGTCAATTTGCAGGTGTTTAAAACCCAGATAAAAAGAGAGTCCACCACAGTGATCTATTGTAAAATGACCTTGGTCACTGAAGACGCTGAAGACGTTATCAAATGTAGGCGTTTTCATCATTTAAGTATCTAAGCACAATGTTGGGTACATTATTCTCAATTGCTATGCCCACACAATTGCTGAATAGACCGAACTTGTACACTCAAAATCATGTCCGGACTTTATTCAAATCGAACTCCAGTTATGCATATCTAATATTTTCTGCAATTAATGCTGGAACAGATAAGAAGGCGACTTTAGCAGAGATATATTATCATATCATTGTGAACTACTGCTGTGGCAGCTTTTATTTTAAAACTTCTCGGGGCGTAGCGTTTTTTTTCAAATTTTCACCTAACCATCGTGGGTGGAAGCATTCAATAAGGCAAACTTTAACTAATGAGGATTGTTTTTTTCGCACTGCCCCTCCTGAGGGAGATAGCAGGGGTTATTGGTCTGTGCTCCCAGGTTTTGCCAGTATGTTTGCTGGTGGCATCTTCCAAAGGAGAAAGGTCGGGTTTAATCCATTTAAGATTCATATTTCCCGACCTCGCAATGTACCAACCCCAGCTTGCCAATATGATTGCAATAACGGGCCGAACGTCTCTGACGTCACTGAAAACCTATTGAACCCGCCTGATTACAATCCTTGGTACTTGACCCCATCTCACTACCACCAGTTACCTGTCAACTATAATGCAGACGACATGAGTGACCCCAGCTTCTACTCATAATACACCTCTGACATTGGCTCATCTCCACCCGGCTGGCAAAGTTTATAATTAAGGTAAATATAATGTACTGTACTATACTATACAGTGTTACACTATACAGTATTCGCTTTAATTCCCAATGACACTACAGACATGCACCATATACTATAGCATAAGTTGACGCATGTGCAGAAATCTGATGACGCATATACATTTCAACAAGGTTCCAATTTGCCATACACGCATACGCAGAAATATGATGACATGCATATGCGTTTCAACAATGTTCCAATTTGAGAAACACTCATACGCGGAATACATATTTTACATTCGGAAGAAGAGGCGACGTATTATTGTTCTATTATTTTTTCCTTTATTATCCTGTCCAAATAAAAATGTTAATTCTTTAACTATACTGTACTTTTTTGTGTGTTCATGTTTTTACGGTTTCAACAAGGTTCCAATTTGAGAAACACACATTCGCGGAAAACATTTTACATTCGGCAGAAGAGGGAGGCGACGTTGATTTTTTGTATTTTGGCTATGGAACCTCAGAAAGGAATTATTTCCCATCTATACTGTTTGAACACATAACGTTCATAACGTTATTCTTCTAATTACAATTACACACACTTGAAGTACTGTACGGCAATAAAAGACACGTTGAATTGCAATTGAATCTTTAAGACAACAACTCGCGATCGCCGACTTCAGTTTCTTTATGGTATTGCAGACAGCGCTAAAATGCTATTTTCTGCACTCGATCAAAACACTTATAAACTCGCATCTTATAGTGAGAATATCACGAGAAATCAAGCTCCATCACCCGGTTGGCAAAGGGATCAAACGCGTGAAATGTTTTGAATAAGGGCCGCTGCATCTGTTGATGATCACACCAACTGTTAAAAAGGAGAAAATCAACAAATAGACACAGCTTTTGGAGATTTGCGTTCCTGAAAGGTTCTATTAAAATATCAGTTAGCAAATAAGATTAACATTTTACCCCATGTGACAGAGTCACTGACTCAGTAGGCTGGAACAGTGAATGGAGAGACACTGCAGCCAGTTCACAGAGTGTTAATCTCCTCAGACAGAGAAAGCACAGCTGAAGACTGATTAAACAGGGGCTGAACTCATCAGTGAAACAAGTGCTTTAAAAAGCAGGAAGTTGCTCACACAAGGTGAGCTTGTTTTTCCACGTGAGGGTGGAGAGACTTCTCCCGGCTAGGAAGCCCTAGCTGTTGCTCTGGTCCCCCAGTCCTGCGAGGAGCTTTGCTGCTGGGACCAACTGGGACCCCAACCCAGGATAAAGATAAAGATTGCTGCGAGCTGGACACAGCCTGCTCCCCGGAACCGTGTTCCTGTTTGCTGTTGGAGCTGCATTACAAATAAGACGTTGTTATGATACTTATTGGTTATACTTTGTGGAGCACATGTTTTGGGCATAACCAGATTAGCTGGCTGCCCTGTTAGTAAGGGTTCAAGAAGTGAGTTAGTTTCCCTAACGGGAACAGGCTTTATTTTCTAGAAAGTAGTTTCTTAAAGGGACAGTGCACCCGTACTTATTTTGGTTGTGGCTAATAATCCACTATAGTTTAACGTTTCCCATCGTGTCTAGCGTCTTTCTGAACCCACCGCGAGGCCGTCCTGCCACACCCATTACAATGACTCCTGTCCATTTGTATATTGTATTGTATATCCTTCTACTGTGCTCCTGCCACTCAGAGATATTACTTTTACAGCTCTTCCTTCCACTTTGAACTCATTTACTCTTGTCTCCGGCCAATTTCATACTACACATCCCTTCACATTGAACCAATTTTAAGACTGTAAAAGCAGACATAACCATTAATATGAGACGCATGAAGTCTTTCCTAGGAGGGATTCAGAAGCATGAATCCTATTGTACAATCCTATTGCATCGCTACATTGGTGCGTTATAAATAATAATCATAATAAAAACTTTTCTAAAGTTGATTTAGATAGCAAATAATAATTGACGGAAAAGGGCAAAGGTAGCAGTGAAAGTGTCGAGGTAGTGAATATGGGATGCATGTATGGTAGATGTACAGAGATTCAAGAGAGAGGATTAGAAGATACTAGCAAGTTTAAAGTCTAATATCTTTATGCAAATTGCATCCCTCAACATGGATAGATAATTAAATCCATGTTTACAGACTCATTTTTCGTTGCATTTATTTGTTATTGTAGTTAGATGAGTTGATCATGAGTTCTCACCTTTTATGTAAAGTTTGCTTCTTGCCTTTTATTTACACTGGATTACAAAGCAATGTATAATTACAGTTCAGTTGTGCCCTTTCTCTCACTTGTTCAAGCATTCAAAGCCTTAATGAAGTGCCTACTCAATAGAGCACCTTTATCCTGCACAGGCTGTGTCTCATTCTTGTACCAACACATGAAAACATTATGCAGGGAAAGCACATACTGCCGCTTGTTTAGCGGGGAAGAATTACAGTTCTCCCGGTAATAAAGTCCAGAAACATTTTATATGTATTTTCGTCCCTCTTGCCCCCCCCCCCAGTATCCACTATTAGGGTCCCGATCCTGATGTCCCAGTTTTGTACCAAAATTACATATGTAAGGGGACTTCCCGATCAGAGTACCAGGCAATTCCTAGGCTTGGTCTGGTGAAGCAGAGGCGGGCTTTTCAAAAGTGCTTTGCTCGGAATAGCAAAGCACTCTGCATTGCGGTGCCGGAGAAGCCTTCCCTAGCTGAGGACAAGTTCTAGACACATGGCCAAGTTCTACAAACAAACGAACACCCGACCAGCGGGGAAAGCCAGGTAGCTATACCAAATATAGTACCATTGTGTTCCTGGGTATGGTGCAGACAGGGTAAGCTTTCCTGAAGCAGGCGCCCTGCACCTAGTTGAGGCTAGTGTCTCCCCTCAGAGTTGCAGTTGGGGTGTATTTCCCCTGTTTTGTGTTATTTTGTGTGCCTGCTGGTTTTACCAGAATAAACCTCATTTTATTCCACAACCTTGTCCTGCCTAGTGAAAGTGATCCCGGAAGGTAAAGCTGTTAAACGTACTGGTCTCCCGTGATAGTTATGGTTTATTGAAAGCTTGCAGACCTTTTCAAAAGGCCCGATCACTGACCCCAGATCAAATGATGATGCATAAACATAATCACAAAGAAACAGATCCACAAAACTCAGTTAACGCAGGGTTAATAAAATACTGTTATCAAAATCGGTAACTGTCGTTATCTTCCCTGAGGTTAATGCAAATCCACAGAGCTAATAATATGCACATACAACAGCCGTTAGTTACGGTATCTAATTAGCACAGGTTTAATGGCATGTTAAGTTAGCACTGCCTTGTTAGCGTCAAACAGCACGACTCCTTTTCTGTTCTGATATTAGTCACGGAGCGATCACATGACCTCTTTGGACAAATGGTCACGTGATCACGGGAGCTGGAGGGGGCTGTGGCACTCAAAGGGTTAAGTTAACACCTTGGATTTCTGTGTATCAGGGCTACAGTAATTCATACGGCTCATATGCCGTGTGTCTAAAAAAACTGAAGAAATGGATGTGTTTGTGTTAAAAAGGCAATTTGTAATACATATAAGAGACCATTTTTGGGCCAATTACTGAAGATTGTTCGCTACAGTTTGCCAGAGAACAAGTTGTTATACATTGCAGTCTATGTGGAATTTTCTTAATACAGTAACTGAAAAAATATACAGATGGCATTTAATGGTTAGGGGGAAACATAGGCAATAAGATGAAGAATCATTCAAAACAGGGAGTGCTAAAGGTTCCTTTTTAGCATAAATGAATCCTCTGCTGTAGAGCACAAAGAACACAAATAAAGAGAACACTATTCCAAATGGCTAAGAAAACAATTGTCGTATTTCTCAGATATTGTAAGTGTATCTGGTAAGCGTATTTTGTGAAATATTCAATAGTTTGAATTAACATTGTTTAAAAAAAACATATACTGTATGTAGATTTTTTTGGATTGAATGGTTTTAATTCCTGGAGAATTTGCCTCTCTTGATTTATCAAAACGTACTGCCCTTTTGCGATAGATTTTATACTTATTGAGCTCCAGTATGCAGCGAGGTTTTAGAGCAAAAAAACAAATATCAGCTCCAGAAGCAAAAAGGTAAGTGAAATCAAATAACAGTCTTTTAAATTGATAATTAGAATGTCTTGTACTATAAGTATAGATGCAGGGAGAGTGGAGAAAAACCAAGGGGTTAAGCAAGTGTAGCCCTCTTTCCCCCCCCCCCTAAGTGAGATTGGGGTGGGTAGGTGTATCTGACTACTTCTCAGTGTGGTGCGGTACCTGTTTGGCAACCAGGAGAGCTGAGCTTCCGCCACGGGGAACCTGGGGTATGTACTTACACTAGGTGCAGCGCCTCCACCTGTGATGGTTTCCAGCAGAGCGTTCCTCACAGGACACATACAAATAACCACATACACTGTATGTATAATAACCAACACCTTTACTGATGAACATAGGAACCATATAGCATCAACAGAATAACGGGTGTCCCTCTCTAGAGAAGACACTGACTATTGCGTCTCACAGGACGCTTCCCCCCTACACCGGATGATCCCACCCCGTGTCCAATAATCCCCACACAATGTCCCGCACTCTTACAGAGAGAGGATATGTGTGACTGCGCAGTCACTGATGGCTAATAGGATCGTTGGTGCACTTGTTGATAAGGGGGTTACCTGCCGAGCACTCCAATGCTCGGGCCTGCAACGGGCTTCACAAAGGATCAGACGAGTTCCTTCACGACATCCAGGATCCACCGTCCGGGGCGATCCCACCAGGATGGCCTCTGCAACCACAACGAAGATCTGCGCTTTCTGAACTGATGCGCAGCGTCTGCTGAGTCCCTAACTGACTCTATGAACTACGGTGATGTTCGCTGTACTATAGGCCGTCCCTACAGCACAGCAACCTTGAATGGCTTCAGGGGAAAACTCCTAGGGGCCTATGGGGTAGCTTATCCTATGCAGGTGGGTCCCGGACCCCCTGCACCCGCACTACCTCTTCCCGTACCACCCGAGTCCCCTCTGCCTCACTCCTACCGAACCCTTCCACCCCTGCAGCAACGTACTGCAACCTTACACGGTGCCCGCTTTTAAGCCCTCACAGCACTGACCACTGTGACCTGACAAGAATGCACACCACGAACCTAAGGGCAGGGTCCCTAACTTGGGGCCATCCCTTATCACTTACCCACTAACCTGGTGGGGAGTTGGGGCCTGTCTGGGACTTGGGGGAACCTTACCTGGTGCAGGAGCTTCACTTGCTCCCTACACCCTTCCTTTCCCTTCCTGCTTCCAGCTCCAACTGCCATTCTCAGTGCGCGAAATTTATCTTGTTCTCCCTGTGCAGGGAGATACTCCAGCCCTATTGGCTCCCTGGCGTCACGTGGGGTGCGCAGAGGCGCATGGGACTCGTAGTCCCCGCTTAGAGCCTTCCCTGGTAGGCTAGGGTTTCGCGGGCTTATCCCTGCGCATGTGCAAGCTGTTTGGGGTCCTCCCGGCGCCTGGCTCTCACTAGCCTCTTCCCTACTCTGTTCCGCGCATGCGCAATCACGCAACGTGCGCGCACACCCGCAATGGCGGCCCTTGCTAACCGGGTACGCCGCCGAGCCTCCCGCAGCTCGGCTCACTCCCTGCACCGGCCCCCACCTTTGGGAACAGCCGGCGGGTCCATCGCTGCCTCCGGCGGCGCCCGCGACCGCGCTGACCCAAAGGATGGGGGTCTCTGGGAGCCGGAACGCACCAAGGCTACACAAGGTATAAGAAGCGGGGTACTTACAGAGAGATTGGATTCCCCCCAGGCTGTATGACCCCCTGAGAAGCTTCACCTTACCCCTGTCTCCTTCCAAATGAAGTGGTGTAGAGCCGCACGCTCATAAGGTGTCACCACTAATCCATTCCTCCCGCAACAATGTTGAAACCGGTGGTGTCCTCCGATCCAGGCAGCAACAGAAACAAAAAATGATTGAGTGGACTACCGCTTGCTATGAAAAGAAGTTGGGGAGCTCACCAGATTTGAAAGTTAAAAAAGTCTTTAATGAAAACTACATAAAATGACAAAACTCCTCTTCCCACAAGTTTCATGCCCACTATGGCGCTTTGTCAAAGCATAAACACAATTGAACAACAATAATATATTGTGTGAGTGCAATACGTGTTGAGTGACCACTTAATTCTGAAGTCCTTCAGCTGGGAGGTCACAAGGGTCGTCCAAATCCTAAACCGATAGTCCTTTAAGAAAAGGACAATTTTTCTATAAGGACTATAGATATAGTATCTGCGAATAAGGGACATTTGTTTTAGATAAAGATGCCCTAAAGCCTATCAATTGTTATCCCTCTAAAATAGTTTAAAGGAAACACATGGAAAGAATGTATAAGTATAGTTTGACAAATGCCTCTCTTTTGTAGTACTGATGTCTGTCTGGGCTCTTCACAACACTGTCTTCTAGTGTTATTTAGAGAAACATAAGGATATGGACACGTAACATTATATGACATAATTCAGGCTTCTGTCTGTTTAATTTTGTCCCAGTAGGGGACTGCAACTTTAACAGATACACATTTGGGGCACTCAGCCCTTAATCTTCAGTGGTTATTCTTACATCTGTGACATTCAATATTTCTGACACACCGTCACTTTAAGAAACAAAATCATAAAATTAAAGCCTATTCCATCATAGGAGAAATAACATTGAGTCTTATCTGTTAGATGGGGACAGCGTACCAAGAGATTCTCTACAATCCTTCTGGATACTGCAATATGTGAAGGGGGTGTCCTCCCTGAACTGGATCCTGGGGAGCGGCGATGCCCCCATCCTCCAGGCTTTAGGAGAGAGACTGACTGTAGTGGTGGGAACCTGGTCCCAAATGATTCCAGGCAATTCTTCTGGTTATGGGTACTGCGATATGTGAAGGGGCATCCACCCAGAACTGGATGCAGGGGGGCAGTGATGTCCTCAGCCTCCAGGCTCAAGGAGAGAGAGTGAAGCATCAAACCTAGCTGCCATAAATACCTGTTCCTTAATTAGGAGAGTATGTGAAGGGAATTAGAAACATTATAAACTCTGGCCTAGACTTTCCATCCACCAGCCTCAGTAAATGTGAAGCTGTGGAATGTTTCCCTTTACACTATATCTGCACTTTCTGACCTAAATTGGGCAGAAAGCTGCCTTATATCCTTAGACTATGTTACAATAGTTACAATAGAATGTATAACCTCTGTTTATTTAATGTAACCATGGATTGTCATCATATCTCTGTGCCCAGGACATTAATTCTTAGTAAAACATTTTATAAATATAAAGAAAGTAGAATAGCTATTTTCTCCATCGAAATCAGAACTTATTTTTACACTGCAAAATATGTACAACATATGGGATATATCATGTGTCAAAGCATTTTTAGAACTCAACTGGCATTTGTATATCTTTTGACAACATAGCAGAACTTTGCTCCAATGGTGCCCTATGTTTATCAGCCTGTGACATGTGGAGTATCAGTAGCAAGAGTTGGTTGAGGTGATCCATGCTTCTGTATCTGCCCCCCCACAGTGTTAATCCTTCAGCGTCAGTGCATGACTGCAGTATACCCCGATACTGGAGATACTCGATATTTCTACATCTGTATGGCATCGCTACTTATGGCATTAGGCTCTGATTTTGGAAAGCTATGAAACTGATATCTTACATATGTACTACATATTACATAATACATATATATTACAATTTCTAAGTATAACGAGGAAGGAGGGTTTGGGGTTTTAGAGCACTGGGAGTCGTAGGTACAGCTGCGGCCGCCTTTACCCTAGTGCGGCCATAGCGGCGCAACTCTGATAACCGCGGGCAAATGCAGTATGTTTTTTTTTTTGTCCGGAGTGTATTACGGTATTTTAGTGCTCGTAATATTAGCATTTTATTAGCGCTGTCTGCAATACTGCAATACCATCTAAAAACTCAGGGGGGCGATCGCGAGCTGTTGTCTTCGAAGTCTAAGGCCTCGGCCAGGCTCCCTGCTGGCGTGCTGAGGCGCAGGGAAAGCGGGTGCTTTCCCTGGCCTTGCGGTTGCTTACCGCACGCGCTGCCAGCGGGCCGTCAGGGGGCGGGCACATCACTGGCCGGGGGTGGGCCAGTGATGTCACGGAGCTGGTTCGCCCTCATTGGGCGAACCGCTCACGTGACCGGCCTATCGCGCCGGCAAGCGGGGGAATTTTAAATTCCCCTAATACCTGCGCTTCCGCGGGCTTGCGGAAGCGCAGGTGAGCCCTTTCTAAAGCCGCTCTAAATGCGGCTGTAGGGGCTCAGTGCTGAGTGGGAGCACGCATCAGCACGCTTCAGCAAGCAAGCGCTAAACATGGCCGAGGCCTAATACTTTAGCAGTTCAACCTACGTCAGTACACAGTCTGCGTGTGCGCGCGCAGTAATTGTAAATTTGCATATTTATACATGCATGTGCAGCGCTGTATGTCTCATTTGAAAATTGTTGAAATGCATAGGCGTGTGCTGTAAGAGTATCACATTTCGGCATATACAGCACTCTCCCCTCGCTCGCCCCCGCACACAGACAGGATAATTTACTGCACTGCAGTATTTCAACTTCGTATCTACAGTACAGTACACCTCTCCCACACCATTCCTTTGAATGTGTGTCTTTCTGGTTTCAATCACATTCCTGCTTGATAGCTGATGATTACTGCGCATGCGTCTGTAAGTTCACCGCTTGCTTGCAAAGTTCAAGAGTGAGTGACCAAAAAAAAAAAAATATTATTTTTTTCTCCTCATTTTTTTTTTATTTTCTCCACAAGCCTGCCTAAATCATCTTGATAATACGATTTTCAATCTGTGCTGTAGCTTTTGACTGCGACACTGTGCGTTTGACTGTACATGGTTGATTTGTGTGCTTTTTATGTATTTGGGGGTGTAGGGATAAAATTATTATGATCACCTGACTTTTGAAAATATGCCATTTCTTTGAACTGCAGTACAGCTAATCCTTCATGCAGCTGTACCCTGTACCCCCTTCCCCCACGCACACACACAAGGCTCGCTCAAGGATTTGAACCTCTTATCGACAGACACCTCTCCAGAATACATGTAGAATAAATGCATACTTTTTATTTTTTGGGTTTATTATACAGTATATATAAAAAAGTATTGTATACGGTCTGAAAACAACAGCATACTGTTTCAAGTTTTCTATGAAGCTCTCAATTACAGTATTCTATCCTAATCAATAACAATGGCCACTAAACTGTAGACTCTGGTACGTGTTTTTTTTTAATCGGATTCAGCAATGTGCAGGCATTGTAACACAAAGTGATATTATCCATCGAAATCCCTCCATTCGCCGTTTTCCGCAGGAGATGACAAAGTTTTCTTTTCTGAGGAACAAAAAAAAAGTAAACGTTTTACTGTAATGGTCAGTCAGTCCCCTAAAGAAGTTCCCACAGTCAGTCCCACCAATAATTTTCTCGGGGGGCGTCTCCTGTTCACATGCGCATTCGCCTACTGTCGATGTGATGACACGCATATGCGTTTCAAGAAGGTTCCAATGCGCATGCGCCTAGCTTTTCACCAATTGTGCAGTATCTACTGTAGAAGCTGCTCAGCAAATGATATTGCTTACAGGAGAATCGCTTGACTTTTGAATCGCATTGATATTGATATTTCTAAAACAGAATAAAATACGGCAACATTACTCACCATAGACTTTGCCAATCAACTGGCGCCGAGCCACTGCCAGTCCCGTATTCTTGATCATACACATCGTTGACAGGTGACAGCGGGACTACTACACCTGTAGTCAGCTGATGAGGCTGGAAATCGCTTAGGTACATGCAAGCTTGCTCGAATCTGTACGCAAAATCCGGCTCAGGCTGCAGGTATCCGGGCGGGGACAGACAGCAAGAGTTACCGGTCACCAGGTTTTCACTGACGGTCAGACCGTTATTGGAAGCTGCCGCTGTCGCAGTCGCATTGCTTGCCAGGGACAGACGTTTCTTAGTTGGTTTTATCACGACCTTTCGACTTTTGCAGTCTCCATGATCATAGATACGGGAAAAACCCGGTGATACACACCAATACCCTCCAATAACATCGGGATCAATACGAAAAAAACATGGATCGCTACATAACTTTTTCCTTATTGCACGCTTCTACACATGATCATTTGGCGAAAATTTGTAAAAGTCATAGTTTTCGATAAAATACTGATAAATTTGAACAACTGTTGCCATCTTATCATCTGTTGCATTAATCGCGGCCCATATTAAATAAGCATACGTTCTGTCGGGTTTTTGGAACACGGACTGCAGTTGTGCACTCATGGCGGGACTCTCAGGACAATAACCAGACCAGAAACTGTGCTTGTCTTTTTTTAATATGAAAAGCCTAAATTGATACATTATTGTAACTTCTTCAGTCCCAAGGCCAATTTACAATGGACCACTGTAGTATTCTTTTAAACACCTGCAAGGTCGACACATTACTGAAGCGCATGCGCATTACAATTCATGGATATCTGCCATCTGGCGGATACGCGAAGAAATGCAACCAAATAAATCCCAACCATTATCAATAAACACATCAACCGCGCATCAACCGTGGGTGTGAATGCAACATGAATGCGGTATAAATGCGGTCAGAATGCGGCATGAACGTGGTGAAGTGCGGTGAAGTGCAGTGAAGTGCGAGGCATTCGAAAAAAAAAAATAAAAATTCGGAGATGTTGGAGAATAAAAGGGGCCGCGGCTGTAAATGGCAGATGAGGTTTAATACAGATAAATGTAAGGTTATGCATTTGGGATGCAAGAATAACAAGGCGAAGTACAAATTAAATGGGGATACATTGGGGGAATCCTTGATGGAGAAGGATTTAGGAGTGCTTGTAGACAGCAGGTTTAGCAATAGTGTCCAAAGTCATGCAGTAGCTGCAAAGGCAAACAAGATCTTATCTTGCATCAAACGGGCAATGGATGGAAGGGAAGTAAACATAATTATGCCCCTTTACAAAACATTAGTAAGACCACAACTTGAATATGGAGAACAATTTTGGGCACCAATCCTAAGAAAATACATTATGGAACTAGAGAGAGTGCGTGCAGAGAAGAGCCACCAAATTAATAAAGGGGATGGACAATCTAATTTATGAGGAGAGGCTAGCTAAATTAGATTTATTTACATTAGAAAAGAGGTGTCTAAAAGGGGATATGATAACTATATACAAATATATTCGGGGATAATACAAGGAGCTTTCAAAAGAACTATTCATCCCAAGGGCAGTACAAAGAACTCGGGGGCATCCGTTAAGATTGGAGGAAAAGAGATTTCACCAGCAACAAAGCAAAGGGTTCTTTACAGTAAGGGCAGTTAAAATGTGGTATTCATTGCCCATGGAGACTGTGATGGCAGATAAAATAGATTTGTTCAAAAAAAGGTTGGACATCTTTTTAGAAGGAAAGGTATACAGGGATATCCCAAATAAGTATACATGGGAAGGATGTTGATCCAGGGATTAATCCGATTGCCAATTCCTGAAGTCAGGATGGATTTTATTTTTCCCCGTATGAGATATCATTGGATGATATGACTCTGGGGTTTTGTGCTTGCCTTCCTCTGGATCAATAAGTAAGTATAGAGGTAGGATAAAGTATCTGTTGTCTAAATTTAGCATAGGTTGAACTTGATGGACGTACGTCTTTTTTCAACCTCATCTACTATGTAACTATGTAACTATGAGTCCTTTTCTGGGTGGTGCTATCATTATAGTAGGGTTGCATAGCAACTCCACTAAGAAGGATCTTCGGTGCTAGGAGGAAGGATGTTAGAAATGTTGGAGGAGATTTTAAACTAGGAAGGAGGGGTGAGGTACAAGCAAGATGTAATAGACTAGACAGCCTAGCAATGGGGAAATAGTTAGGGGACATGGAGGTATAGTAGTCAATTTCTAAAGACTAAATCCAATGGTAGTAGAATGGCAGGAGAAGAAAAGATAACAATAGCACCAACTGGAAAAAAAACCTTAAATGCATGTCACGGGAGACCAGGCATTTACACCTTTTTACCAGGATCATACATTGAGCAAAACAGGTAAAGTGAAATAAATTGTGATTTATTCGCATGAAAAGGCGTACACACAATGATACACAAATTATATAGGAAAATACACACTTACTTGGGAACTGGGATAAAAAAACAAGACTTTCCTAGCTGCTGTGCACTCTAAAACAGAGTTTTCCTTGACCGGGACTTAACTCCAAATTTCTTGGAACCAATATTGGCTTGAAATCCCAACTGCGACCGCTACCTTCGTTTATTAGAACTTGGCTGCATAAATCTGGACTTAGAAAATATTCCAAGTAGATTTTTCTGAAGTCGGTGCCTTGCCATTTTTGCAAGAGCAATTTTTAACACATTTAAAAAAGCCCGCCGTATTTCTGGAGCTGAGAATCTCCTGACTAATTGGCCGAGAGATTTCTCATAGTATTTTGGAATTCATTCACAAAATACTACAGCCAATCACAACGTTGGAACTTTCCTTCCAGCCAATCAGAGCAATGCCAGTCTCTGAAGCCGAGTAAGCAGGGAATCTGAATCTGCCAAGGGACATGCGCAAGTTTGCCACCTTAGTCCCTTACAGATGCCACCCGCTGGATCAGGCTCCTCCAAGTCTGGTGAGGCAAATGATAGCCTGGACTACTTCCATTCATCCCAGGACATGGGTGCTTGAGCCCTTCTCTGTTACCCAAATGGTCTTCACACCTCAGGCATCCTGTGGTGGCTTTCAACTCCGATGTCCTACAGACTTACTGGCACCAACTTGGTAGCCCTGGCAGTCTGTCAGAACATTGGTTCTGAAAGTCCCAGCTCATATACCATGCACAACAGTATTCTATGTTTAACACAATGTTAAACTCAACCGATATACTGTACAGTAAAAGGCTGTTGTGAAAATATTCCAATCTGTACTCTCATGAATACTGTATGTAACTCTCTAAGTAAAATTGAAATGATAATGTTTCAACCCAGGAACTTAAATAAAGTCAACATGTATGTAATTGTGGACCACCCCTTTCAATCCCCTTCTTGTTTCTTTTGTACCTCTAGCCCTTCCCTTAAAACTCCTGTAAAAAAATATGTAAACAAAAAAAAAAGAGAATATACAGTAGGACCATTTCAGTGTGAGACGGGCAGGCAAATTAGTGGAGATAAGGAAAAAGTGGAGGTATTCAAAATTGATTTGTCCATGTATTTACCAAGGAGGAGTCAATTGCAAAAATATTGCAACAGGAACAAGCCCCAACCTCATTATTAATTAACAATTAGTTAACTCAGGCAGAAGTGCAATGGGGGCTTGATAAAATGAAAGTAAATAAATTTCCTTGCTCCAATTTCACGCACCCAAGTGTTCTTATGAAGTGTATTTCAGTAATAGCTAAAAAGTTAAATTTAGTATTGTATGCTATAGCTGTAAAATTCCGGGCATTATTGAAATCCTTGCTCTCTGATTGGTTAACATTCTGGGCATTATCCAATCAGTAATGCCTGGAATTTTTGCAGCTTGCAATGTGTTTATTTCCAATGTGCTTATTTCTAGCCAATCAGCTTTCAGAACAGCTCTGAGACAGGGCAGGGGATTGGTCAGGAGGAAGGAACAGCTCTGAGACAGGGCAGGGGACTGGCCAGGAAGAAGCAGAAGGCAGTGACTCCCCCCCGCCCCTCCCTCCATGAACACAGCTGACAGACTTAGTTGAATTAGGGAGGGAGAGAGTGTGGCTGCAAAGTAAGTGGCTATATACAGTTTGTTTGTGGCTGCAGGTGTGTGTGTGTGTGTGTGTGTGTGTGTGTGTGTGTGTGTGTCAGCAGTAGTGTTAATGGGTGTAGCAGTAGCAGTGTTTCTGTGTGTGGTGTGCTGTTGTGTTGTATGTGTGTATGTGTAGCAGCAGAGTTTGTCTGTAGCAGCAGTTTGTGTGTGTGTAGAGGTGCTCTGTTCTGTGTAGAGGTGCTGTGTTGTATGTAGAGGTGCTGTGTTGTGTGTGTTGTGTTTGTGTGTGTAGAGCTGCAGTATGTGTGTGTAGAGCTGCAATGTGTTTGTGTGTGTGTATAGAGCTTCGCCTTGGGCCTGCAACTCTTCCAGCCAGGGTATTATTGGTAATGTCCTGTTCTTCGGGGATTATTACTTAATTCAAGGACTATTTCCACAGGCTCAGTACCACAAGATAGGTGTAAAGCAGATTTGGTTCCTACAGTAGATTTAAAAAGGGAGATAGATCACAACCTGGGAACTTCAGACCCAAAAGCCTGACATCAATAGTAGGAAAGCTACTTGAGGTTTAATATGAGAAAATATTCAGGAATCCCTAATGGATAACACATTTTTTTGTAATAGTTAACATTCATTTATGAAGGATAGGCCATTCCAAAGCAACCTAATTTGTTTCTTTGAGGAGATAAGTAGGAATTTAGACCTGGGTAATGCAGTTGGTGTGGCCTACTTACAGTAGATTTGGCAAAGGATTTTGATAACGTGCCTGTGAGGGAGTATACAAGAGATTAAACTCTCTCACTTTAGCACACCAAAAGAACCACACCCTTGCTGGCAGGTTTGCTAGCTGATTGGAAAGGGGAGGTTTAAAAGGAAGACAGCAGATTTCTTCCAGGCTGTCATTCTGCTCTCAACCTGTGAGGAAACAGGTTGCAGAGAGCCTGGCTGAGGGTAGAGCCCAAACTCCGTGTTGTATTGTATTGTATGTCTTTATTTATATAGCGCCATTAATGTACATAGCGCTTCACAGCAGTAATACATGTGGTAATCCAATAAATAACAGATAATATAAATAACAGATCATGGGAATAAGTGCTTTAGACATTAAGGAAGTGTAGTCCCTGCTCCGAGTCTAATTGGTAGGTAGGGAGAACGTACAGAGACAGTAGGAGGGAGTTCTGGTAAGTGCATCTGCAGGGGGCCAAGCTTTATGTGCCATGTGTTCAGAATAGCCACAGTGCTATTCATATGCTTCTTTAAGCAAGTGTGTCTTGGTGGGTCTTAAAGGTGGATAGAGAGGGTGCTAGTCGGGTACTGAGGGGAAGGGCATTCCAGAGGTGAGGGGCAGTCAATGAAAAAGGTTTAAGGTGGGAGAGGGCTTTAGATACAAAGGGGGTAGAAAGAAGACATCCTTGAGAAGAACGCAAGAGTCTGGATGGTGCATAACGAGAAATTAGGGCTGAGATATAAGGAGGGGCAGAAGAGTGTAAAGCTTTAAAAGTGAGGAGAAGAATGGAGTCTGAGATGCGGGATTTGATCGGAAGCCAGGAGAGGGATTTCATGAGGGGAGATGCTGAGACAGATCTAGGAAAGAGTAGAGTGATTCTGGCAGCAGCGTTAAGGATAGATTGTAGGGGAGACAGGTGAGAGGCAGGAAGGCCGGACAGCAGGTGTTGTGAACCTGGAACAAAGGACTATTGATTTGTTGCAGACTGAGGCCGTTTCCTTTCATTGCTTTATTCTCTGTGCAACTACAACCTGATTCCCTGGTAAGGGAAATAAAGCACTTTTCATCGCAAGAAAGTGGTGTGTAAGCTCTTTTCTGACCATACCGAAAAGGCCGCACCGTCACAGTGCCACACAATAGGTTAGTGTGCAAAATAAAGGAAGTTAGTCTCGGTGAAAATATTTGTACCTTTATTGAAAACTGGTTGAAGAATAGACAACAGAGAGTTCTCA
>CM071568.1:5387679-5392679 GCA_036426205.1 Ascaphus truei | reverse complement strand
TGTCCTTCTTCGGGGATTATTACTTAATTCAAGGTAATTTCCACAGGCTCAGTACCACAAGAATAGGTGTAAGCAGATTTTGGCCTACAGTTATTTAAAAAGGGAGATAGATCAACCTGGATTCAGACCCAAAAGCCTGACATCATATTAGGAAAGCTACTTGAGGTTTATATGAGAAAATATTCAGCGATCCCTAATGGAAACACATTTTTTTGTAATAGTTAACATTCATTTATGAAGGATAGGCCTTCCAAAGCAACCTAATTGTTTCTTGAGGAGATAAGTTAGGAATTTAGACCTGGGTATCGTTTTGGTGTGGCCTACTTACAGTAGATTTGGCAAAGGATTTTGATAACGTGCTGTGAGGGAGAATACAAGAGATTAAACTCTCTCACTTTCAGCACACCAAAAGAACCACACCCCTTGCTGGCAGGTTGGCTAGCTGATTGGAAAGGGGAGGTTTAATAGGAAGACAGCAGATTCTTCCAGGCTGTCTTCTGCTCTTCAACACCTGTGAGAAACAGGTTGCAGAGAGCCGCTGGCTGAGGTAGAGCCCAACTCCGTGTTGTATTGTATTGTATGTCTTTATTTATATAGCGCCATTATGTACATCGCGCTTCACAGCATTAATACATGTTGTAATCAATAAATAACAGATAATTATAAACCATCAGTATCATTGGGAATAATGTGCCTTTAGACAATTAAGGGAAGTGTAGTCCCTGCTCCGAGTCTATTTGGTAGGTAGGGAGAAATACGTACAGAGACAGTAGTGAGGAGTTCTGGTAAGTGCATCTGCAGGGGGCCAGCTTATATGTGCCATGTGTTCAGAATAGCCACAATGCTATTCATGCTTCTTTAAGCAAGTGTGTCTTGGTGGGTCTTAAAGGTGTAGAGAGGGTGTCTAGTCGGGTCTGAGGGGAAGGGCATTCCAGAGTGAGGGGCAGTCAAATGAAAAGGTTTAAGGTGGAGAGGCTCTTAGATACAAAGGGGGTAGAAAGAGATCCCTTGATAAGAACGCAGAGAGTCTTGATGGTGCATAACAGAAATTAGGCTGAGTATAAGGAGGGGCAGAAGAGTGTAAAGCTTTAAAAGTGAGGAGAAGAATGGAGTCTGAGATGCGGGATTTGTGATCGGAAGCCAGGAGAGGATTTCATGAGGGAGATTGCTGAGACAGATCTAGGAAAGAGTAGAGTGATTCTGGCAGCACTGTATAGATAGATTGTGGTAGGGAGAAGGTGAGAGGCAGGAAGGCCGGACTCAGCAGGTGTGTGTGAACCTGGAACAAAGGACTATTGATTTGTTGCAGACTGAGGCCGTTTCCTTTCATTGCTTTTATTCTCTGTGCGCACTACACTCTGATTCCCCTGGTAAGGGAAATAAAGCACTTTTCATCGCAAGAAGTGTGTGTTAACTCTTTCCTGACCATACGAAAGGCCGCCGTCACAGTGCTCCAACAATAGGTTAGTGTGCAAACTAAAGGAAGTTAGCCTCGTGAAATATTTGTACCTTATGAAAACTGTTGAAGACTCGACCAAGAGTCTCATAAATGAACATGTTAGGTTGCTAAAGTTTTAAGTGGATTACCCAGGTTTGGTACTGGACAACTGCTTTTTTAACTTTGTTTATTAAGACCTTGAGGTTGCCATTGAGGGCAAAGTCTCCATCTTTGCTAATAACACTAAATGGTCTAAGGTAGTCAAATCAGAGCAGAGATGTAACTTCTTTCTCTAGAAGGAATTGGATAGACTGGCAAACTTGGGCATGTAAATGGGCAGATATGTTTATACAGATAAATATAAGGTTATGCACTTGGGGAGCAGAAAAAACAGACTACTTTCACATTATATGGGCAAAAATAGGTGAATCCTTGAGAGAAGGATTTAGATAGAGCTTGTAGACAGCAGGCTTAACAACAATGCCCAATGTCAGTCAGTAGCTGCAAAGGCAAACAGAATCTTATTTTAAATTAAACAGGGAATGGGTGGAAGGGAAGTACTGTAAGCATAAATATTCCCCTCTATAAGCATTAGTGAATTTGGAGTACAGTTTTAGTCACCCACTCCATAAAAAAAACTGGAACTCGAAAAAGTGCAGAGATGACCCACCAAATTATAAATGGGATTGATAATATGACTTAATGTTGAGAGGCTAGCAAAATTAGATATGTTTACATTAGAAGAGGTGTCTAAGAGGGGATATGACAACTATATAAATATATTCAGAGTCAAAACAATGAGCATTCAAAAGAACTATTCATCCAAAGGCAGTAACACCAACCAGGAGACACTATTTAAGGCTGCAATTATACAGATAAAACGCCCACTAGGACACCAACGCGACGCAAAACAAATTTTGAAAAAGCATAACTGTCATCCTGTCCTCCCGCTTTGCCGTTGCATAGCAGGGAGACAGTTGAATTTGTATATGCCATTCTTCACGTTTGTATGAAACTTGTTTTTTGTCCCTAGGAGCGACCCATGGTCGTTTTTCTGTATAATGCGCACTAAGTTGGAGGAATGGAGATTCACCAGCAATAAGGAAACTGTTTTTTTTACAGTATGGCAGTTACATGTACCATGGGAGAATGTGATGGCGATACAATAGATATCTTTAAAAAAGTTGGCCTCTTTTTGAAAG
Organism: Ascaphus truei; assembly: GCA_036426205.1. Classification (NCBI taxonomy): domain Eukaryota; kingdom Metazoa; phylum Chordata; class Amphibia; order Anura; family Ascaphidae; genus Ascaphus; species Ascaphus truei. The sequence continues at coordinate 5,390,039 of CM071568.1, read as the reverse complement.
GAAAGTTACAGTATACAGGGATATACCAAAAGTAACATGGAAGGATTTTAATCAAGAGAATATTTGATTGTCATAGGATTCAGGAATGTATTCATTTTTTCTCCTTATGAGAAATCATTGTATAATGTTCACTGGAGGTTTTGTTTGCCTTCCTTTGTATCAATATCTGTACATCTGTCCGTCAAATGTAACTTGATGGACATACGTATTTTCTTTATTTTAACCTCTTACTGTACTATGTACTACTAAGTAACAAATGCTAAAGAGAAGCATACATGTACTGTATGATTTTTTCTCAACTTCTATTATAATTATTATAATTAGTGTTGCTAAATGGACTACCTTTTTAATTTCACACATATCAGGCAGTGAGAAAAGGAAATATTGGAACCCAATAGTTCCTTTATTCCTACCCTGTACATAGAAAAATATGTAAACATTTGCTTAGTAATTGAAACAATTGGGAGTAAAATGAATGTGCAGAGCAAAATGACAGACCCAAATGTACCAAACCCAAACCATTAGTGACATGAATTAATGATCCTGTTGCTGGAAGCACATGCATTTACAAGACAAAATCAGTCAGAGGATGGCTGTTATCACACTCGAAAAGCTTAAAAAAAAACTTGAAAATGTTCACTCACTAAACAGGTCTGTTGATAGAAACCCTGATGTCGGTTGATCCAGGAATGAATAAAAGAGACTTAAAACTTTTTTGTACCTGGAGAGGGCATCTATTGATTGTTTTTAAAGATAATTGGGCTCTCTTGAATGGGCACAGGAACTGGAGCAAGTTTAATCCATATCCTCCTGTCAAAATGTATGAAATCGTGCTGACTTGTTTGTTCACCGTACCGCACCTAACACTAGCTACCGGAAATCTACAATTAACCTGTTCACGGTATCAGTTTTTGCTGCTAAAATAACATTAAGTATGAAATTCATACTATGACCAAAATGAACCAGTGACTTTAAAATTAAGGTGGGCTCACAGAGTGGGCACGGGCAGTTCCTGGGCCTAGTTCATCCAATTAAAGGAATATTCCCCAGATGCGTAAATTGCAATCTCCCCTTTTGTGGTTGTGACTACTCCTATTGAACCCCCCCCTTATATACTCCAGAGTAGGTCACACCCCTTACCCCCCGATTGTGAGAGGAGCTTACAAATATGACTACTGATGCTCCAATGTCAGCCATCTCCACATCCAAAGTTGTGGTTTTAGGAATTGGCAAGCGGGAATAGCCTGAACTCAGAATTACAACTCTGGGTATATATATTATATATATATATATGATGTATGTATGTATGTATGTATGTATGTATGTATAATATATTATCTATATATATATTATATATTATTCTTATATATATAATAAATTAATATATTATATATAGATATATATCTTATTTTCTCCCTTCGCTGATCCGGGCTTCCCCAAGTTGTAATTCTGAGTTCAGGCTATTCCCCGCTTGCTGATTCCTAAAACACACACTCTTGGATGCTGGAGCATGGCTGACATTGGAGCTACAGTATGTCTATTCTTGTAAGCTCCCTCTCCCATATATATATATAAATATATAGATAATATAGATATATTATATATATATATTAGATTATATTTTATATTATTATATTATATTTTCTCAGAGTATCACTGCTGGATATGTATGCATTAACCTTGCAAACTACAGATGTAGCATGCTTATCCTATTCCTTTTGTGTGCTAATGTGTTTCCTGCAAGGAAAAAAATAAACATTTGTTAATATTTTTAAGTTCCCATAATAGTTACACACTTAACTTACATTGTTGCATAACTTGTGATTGGAATTGGAACTCCGTATGCAATTTGAGTGGCTGTAACTGCTTGAAGTGATTTATAGTTTATAGCATGTTTTCTCAACCTAGAACCCCTGGGTTCCCCAGGCCATCCATAAAGGTTTCCCTTCAATGTTATGGTCATTTGAAAATTACCCAATACAGAAGAATTTACAATGCATCTGATCACAGAGTTGCTGTTATGGAATTTGTGGGGGTTCCTCAGAATTTCACTGAGGTTCTTCGGCAAAAAGGTTGGAACACCTACTGTTATAGAGTTAACATGGTGTACACATACATACAGCACCACACCTGAGATCAGACTCCAAACTATTTCAGGTCCCAAGACTCAACAAAGTATCCGGACGTTCCCCTCGCTTCCCTTTCGTGCACCCCAAAACTGAACAACCTACCAGAGACTCCATACTCACCACCACTAATTTCTTTTCAAATCTAAGGCTGCTCACACTTTAATCTGGTCTGTAACTGTTCATACCTCATAATATTATATTTTCTTTAACTGTGCACAGGCAATGTCTTCT
>CM071568.1:5365093-5387642 GCA_036426205.1 Ascaphus truei | reverse complement strand
CTTGTATATAATGTATACCTTGTTCATTTATGTAACTGTATTTGTAACCATGTATTATTTTGTTTTACTCTGTGCCCAGGACATACTTGAAAACGAGAGGTAACTCTCAATGTATTACTTCCTGGTAAAATATTTTATAAATAAAATAAATAAGTCATTACAGTGGTGCCTCAACCAGCCTTTCCCTTAATATCCTCAATCACATCAAAATTGGGGTAAAAATAGCCAGAGCTTTATTCATAACACACACAGGCAATGGTGGATTTTCCATTAGGCTGAGTAGGCTATAGCCTAGAGCGTCAATTATTTAATCGCAGCAATTTTTCAATTTACTTACAGGAAAAAGATCAGAAGTCTGTCTTGCTTGTGCCGTGTGCTTGGTGTGTTGTGTGTCGCATCACGTGTGTGCAAATCAGCCATCCCTCATTTAGTAATGAATGACATCGGAAGAATGGCTTTTTGATTGATTGGCTTTTTTTTAATATTGAGCTCCAGTCAAAGAAAAAAGAAAGAAAAAGAAGTGAAATTTCCAAGCACTCTAAGTTCGTAATTTCATTAAAAAAATTATGTAATTGTGTTTTCTTGTAGTTTCAAAATGCTAATGACATTGAAATTACAATGGGAAGCAATAATCTTATAGCCTACGACAGCAAAATGCTAAATCCATCACTGCATACTGGGGGTTACCATGTTCCAACAAGAAGGTCCCCATCTATTGAGCCGATGATCCTCATTTTCATAGCTCATACATGAACATCAGTACTGGCATGATGTCTACAATCACAGTAGGCTTGCACATTCCTGCTGCACCTGGCAAGACATGCCCTACTACACCACCAGAGACCAGCAACATATCTTGAGCTCCTACTTCTAAGTAAGAACTTCCCTTGGACCTCCTGAAAACACTTCTACCTTTAAAGCCTTTTAACCCATTGAACTGGCCTTGACCTTCACCACACAAAATTCACCATCATCTCCAGATCTAAAACCCTTCATAGAATCCCAAAACCTCAAAACCACAGAGTAAAGGTCTAGCAATTATGACATTCCTTCCAAACCCACTGATATCCTCCCCATCCTTGCCAGAATCCATATCATAACCTCTTACGAAGCCACCTATACCCTTCCTAAAATATGTTGCTACTTAGTGACATCCCCCACAGTAACTACGATCATATAAAAATGTACACCCCTTTAATCAATCACATTAAATGCCGACCACACTCCTTACCGGATCCCAGCCAGTTGCCCGAAATGTTGATTGACACTGACCATTCCTTGAAAGGGAACTACTTTGGGCTACCATTAGGGATAACAACAAATCCATATCTTTACAATTCCATGTCATTCATATGCCTATGAATGTGCAACAAACAGCTTACTCAGGGGGCTCCGACGTGTGTCCGGGTCTGCTAGAACACAGTCTTTTGGGGTAAGAAAACAATGAGGCGAAATGTACTGTTCCTTTAAGCAGGCTTCTGTCTGGTTTATTCAGTCCCAGGCACTGAGACTGCAACACTGAATACAAATACAAAACAAAATCCTGCTCATCTGAGCAATAACTAACACAGGTTCACCCTGACTAGGGTTGGGCGGCTTGCCCGCTTCCAACAAACAAAATAAGGAATTACAACTTAACATAGGATCAGAATGATTTACCCTGTTTGGGAAAAAGGCTTTCCCCTTTCTGCTTCCAGCAGCAGGCCTGCCTCCAGGTTCTTGGGGAGAGGAACCAGGAAACCAGCTTTAAATACCTGTTTTATAATTAGAATGACAGGTGACAGAAATCAAGCAGCAGACAAACTCTGGTCGGGATCCCTCATACCTCAGTTCTAGCGCCTGCTAGTAGGATATAAGCTGTCCAGTAGCCTGGGAGCCCTATATATCGAATTTATTACCATTCCCTGTTTTCTGTCACAATGGTTAATTTCTGCTGAAAACGCTCATCATACCAAGCAACCCCTCAAACTGTCCTGCATGCAGAACAAATTATGTCCACATATTTAAATAATCCGGAAGATTTTGGATACTTCTCCCTAGTCACCCTAGCCAGTATGAAACAAGTCTCTAACTAATCCCCAAATGACATTCAAAATGTTATTGTACCACTCTGCTCCTTTCTATCTTCCCTCTTTCTGGCTTATTCTCTTCACCAGATATATTGTTGAGTATTCCGTCAGGAACCATTGTTGAAAGCTGCCTAACCACTGCCTGCTCATTGTTTTCCAGTGGCCAGACTAATTGCCCATCAGGATTAACACGGCAGAGGTCCCTACTTCTGAAAGGGACTCCCACTGTGTTAATCCTACCTGGCTGCACAAGTCTGGAAGAGCTGTGCAGTGAGAGTAGACAGAAGCAGTCCCTCTCCCTGCGCATCAATATCGATTGCAGTGTTTTTATTTTATTTGAATGAAATAGTATTGAAGCAGGGGGTCTCCGTATCTGAACTGCATTCATTTCATCCCCGGGGCCCCCCTGCTTCCCTAGTTACAGGCACCAGTATTGGGTGCCAATATCGCCTGCATGTTTAAATATCTCGGTCACGTGATGCAGAAGAATTAAACTTGCATGAAATACCGGCACCCAAAACCCAATGAAGGCATTCTCCTCCTCCTCTTCTTCCTCACTAACATGGAAGAAAGGGCCAATTCCCAGAAATTAAAACACCAGTAACTCCTTAATTACATTTGCAGTTACTACCACTAAGGTAATTAAAGGGTTACTGATGTTTTAATGGGGTCGGTGAAGGGTGAACTGTAGTTACCCCAGGGTGCGTGGTTCGGCTGGATGTATTAACCCCTTAATTACCTCAGCTGTAGTAAGAGTTAATGTAATTAAGGAGTTACTGGTGTTTTAATGGTTGGGCATCAGCCCTTTCTTCCATGTTGGTGAATAAGAGGAGGAGTATGACACTTTCATCCTGGCAGGCGTTAATAAAAAATTTATTAATTTCTTTTTTATTTTACTATATATTTGAATGGGCAAAAGTGCTAGTAGCCATCTTTGGCTACTAGGGAATTTGACCGTTCCTTTGTGAATAGGGCTTGGCTGGGGTAGCGGTGATGGGTGAATGGGGTAGTTGCCCCGGGGTGGGTGGTTAGGCCTCTCAGGTGGGTAGCGTGGTGGGTTAACCCCTTAATTAACTTAGCACTAGTAACCGCTTTGATAATGAATGGGTTAACCCCTCCAACAACCCTCCCGGTAGGCCTAGGCACCCACCCTGGGGAAATTACCCCCTTCCCTACCCCATCTACCACTGACAAACCAGGTACGTTGATTTAACCCCTTCATTACCTTAGCGACTAGCCGCCAAATTAATGAAACTACTTTTTATTATTAGTTTAATTATACAGTATTTAAGCAGTGGGTCTCCATAGCTGAACCACATTAACTTCAGCCCCGAGGACCCTCTGCTTCTTGAGATACAGGTCCCGGTATGCGGTGCCAGTATCTCCTGCAAATTTATTTCCCGGTAGGATTAACCCAGCAGGAGTCCCATTCAGAAATTGTGTTAATCCTGATGGGCAATTCCCCCATTCTCTGAATTTGACTTTGATCGCTCCACGGTTGGTCTGTGGTTCACAAGCACTTGTGCAGGGCTGGGTGGAGATATAACACAGTTTAAGTATCATTACATATTGCGACTTCCTAATCTTCTTTACTGCCAACGTTAAATGCATTTCCAAAGGACTTGGCACACAGGTATAGGAAACATGCATACTCCCAAATTGTGGTATATTCCTACTCCTACCTTCCTGCCACTTATCCTTCTCCCCATATCCCAATGGGGTAGAGCCATCTGGCCTCCCTGTCTAAGATGTTAATCTATTGCTACCAAACATAATTTGTCACACCAGTAGCCTTAACATCTCACCTGTCCATACCCAGTATCTCTTGCGCCATAAAAGGAACAGTCATGGGAGACACATACCTCACTCCACTGTCCTCCTGTCCATCCCCCCTAAAGCCCCCCCCCTCTACATCCATTCTGTAATTAAAACGTTCTCAGTTCCAACTAGCATACTGTAGGTGCAGTTTTCTACCATTAACTCCATGCCCCACTGCTGGCCTGCTTTTCAAAATGGCATAACTGAAGCTTTTGTATTTGCTCCAGTCACCCACTTTAAGATACATTAAGCATCAGAGTAGTATAATGAATGCCCAATGTACTGGATTCACTAGTGCTACTCTACCTTCTCAGTTACTTCATAAATATTGAACTCCAAAAAAGTACACAGGCAGACACAAAATAAGAGGGACAGACACAAAACCAAACAGACATACAGCATAGGAGACACACAAAATGGAAAACATACAAAAAACTGAAGACAGACACAACAGGACAGATATACACAAAACTGCATAGACACAAAATAGGACATACATATGCGCATACACACATACAAAACAAGAAAGATACACATGCACACTACAGACATATAGGAGCACTTCGGTTCTCTCCTTGCTACAGGAGCCAGGGAGGCTCTCCTTAACATTAGGAGGTTCCTGGGTATTCTGAGAGGGTTTGCAAACATGTTAAGTATAAGGCCTTGTCCCCGCTGGATACTGCAGCGCCCGCTGTGGCGGATGCTGCACGGACGAGAGCCCTCCCCTCAATGGCGCCGGGCCCGTTGCGAGGGGGGGCCGCAGCGCTGTGGCGAGAGTTGCTCCTGCTCTCAATAGAATTGAGAGCAGTACTCGCGACGGAGAGCTAAGCCACGCCTCCCAGCGGTTCAGCCAATGAGGGTAAACCTGACGGGTGACGTCATGGCCCCGCCCCCCTCACTTCCCCCCCCCCCCCCCCCCCCCCCCCCCCCCGGTCTCTCTTCCTGCAGCTCACTGCAGACTGGGGAATCGGCTGCAAGCGCCACCAGTCTCGCGGGCGCGCGTGCAGCGGAGGTACTTGGGCCTCAGCCTTAGGCACAAGTACATGTACGCATATGTTATCTCTGTGAACTATAATTCTCAATAGGGATTTCCTAAACGCTTGCAAATTACTTACAGAGTCACCATTCCCGAACCATGCAGTGCGGGCAGTTCTGGAGCAATTTATCATGCAGAAAACTGCATTTTCAGTAAATCTGTACATCCTTCAGCACCAATTTTTCTGCGTTTACAACAAAGGATTGAAGTTTATATTAGGAGAGGAGATAGAACAGTATTTCAATGAGATGTGTCAAAACGTGTCTATAAATTACTGTATGTAATTTATCTTCCTATTTGCATCAATTAAATCCACCAGGGTTAGGTGAGGTTAACCTCTTGTTCTCTGCATGAAATGTAAGAGACAACGTAAACAAGTTTCATACCAGTTTGCCAATTGGCACAAAATGATACATACTATATGGTGGCTTTTTTTGCCCAGTTATGAAGCAATATAGCATTCATTATTGCACCCACTGGAGCGCTGCAGCAGGTGTGATAATGTATTAGCCCTTGCCTCCTTTTGGCACACTGTCAATTCCGTAGACACATCCTTCTGGTGCATTGCAGCCAGACATACATAACGTGCTAGAGGGAGTCATAAAGTTGCTACAGTAGTTCCTCCGGTGTTATTAGTTTAGTATGTCAGCATGGTAAGCCAGTCATTACAATGTTAGTTAGAAGAGTGTCAAAGTCATGCTGCATCCATTTATGCCAATGTATGAAAATGAGTGGAATTATTCAGTGCAGTACCACAAAGGTACGGAGTGTGAGTAAATAATACAGAACAGTATCTTGTGGCGCTCAAAAACTCTGTGACAAAGTCAAATAGACATTTATAGTCTTTTTAATGATGCAGACATAACACACAATGTTTCGGGGAAATGTCTTCTTCAGGTGGAACACTGTTGTCTATTTGAAGTCTATGGGGCAATTTCTGCTGGGATTCTCGCTTTACTGCTAGAACGCCAGCCCCCATTTTTTAAAGCAGTGGAGCACGCACGTCACCTTTGGATTCTTGTCAGTCAATAATACCGATTTCCTTTCCTTTTGCATCATTTAAATTTGCAAGGTCTGAGATGCCGTTTACCTCTGTACTCAAGAAAATGATGTTACAAGTAAGTAACTCAAATAACGAGTTTAATCCCTTTGCTTTTAGTGTCAATAAGTTAAAAAAAAATAAACATTTTGAACTGCATCATGCAGCAAACTGCTTAATCTTAAAAACGATTTGCCTTGGAGTCTAAACTGAATACAGGTTTTACAGATGTACCGTACAGATGTGGGCAGAGTTAATATTGCCGCTGCTGGTGAGAAGCCTTACTATGGCATCCCACCGGCAGCTGTAAATCTGTCAGTGGGAGTCACATTTGGAAGAACAGACTCCCTGCGGGTAACCACGGCTTTTAGTCTCTCTCTGGAGCTGTGGCGTGTGGCTCCAGGAACATCTGTAGCTCGGATCAAAATGGAAATTGTGGCAGCGTTCAGTTTTCACGGTAAAATAAGAATGAAACTCTCTATACATTCTTCTTGGATTTTTGCATGCGACTGTTACAACCAAAAATGCATGAATACCTTACAAAATGTTTTTTCCCTAAAAACTATCCATACATTTGTTTTTATTTAGTTATAAACAGAGAACTGTATCTATTATACTGTATCTATTATACTGTATCTATTATACTGTATCTATTATACTGTAGTGCCCACGATTATTCTAAAACAAATCAGGGGCAATCACCAAAAAGACCAAGGTACATGCTGGGTACGTGCTGGGTATATTCTGGGTACATGTCTGGGTTTATCACCAACAAGACCCAGGTACATCCTGGGTACATGTTGCAACATTTCACATATTTCTGCAGACAGACTAATGGCCCATCGGATTAACAGCAGGGGTCCTAAAATGGAATGAGACTGCCAGGAACCTCTGCTGTGTTAATCCGATGGGCCATTAGTCTCTGCAGAAATGTTTGAAATGTTGCAGCATGTACCCAGCATGTACCTGGGTCTTGTTGGTGATAAACCCAGATTTTCCAAGGCAAATTTAAGGCAAGTGTTAGAATACTCGTTGACGCACCTGTATGTATGGTAGCACGTTTTGAAAAGTTGTGTCAAATCCATCCCACATAAAATATATTGACCCAGATTAACTAAATTGTGCTATTCCACAACGCACCATCTAATGGCAGAAGATACATTATGGTCCGTTCACTTAAAATGCTGCCTTTCAGTACTAGAAAGTGTCTTATAGCACCTCTTAGTAAATATGAGCCATTGGGTTTAATGTACAGTATGTAACATTTAATAACTCAAAGACATTATGATATTACCCTCATGTACACACACAGAAATGTCCCCTAGCTTTCTTGTGGGTCAGTCAAAGAAGTGAGTGTTGTTGGTTTTGAGGTAAGCCTTGTGTCTTATGGACACATTTACACTGTAGGAAAACAAAATACGAGGCATAAAATGACCTATTAAAGCTCATCCCACTTTTCTCATGAATACAGAATAATGCTGTATAATACATGGATGGATAATGCATCCACAGACCTTGATGGGAATGACAAGAAACTGGCAGCATGAACAGATTAGCATGAATTCTGCTATGTTATTTACTATTAAAATGTATACTCAGCAACACAGTTCTACGTCTTTGCCTCTGAAGGTCTGACAGGTTACATGGTCTATTGAGTTTCATATTCTTTCGCTAGATTAGTTGGGCTGTGGAATGGATACAGAGATACCATTACCTATACCATAAACAGAAGGAGAGACCAATCTTTTCTATTCCAACACACACTAATAATGTTAATAAAACAATAGGATTTGAAGGTGATTGACTGTACTATATCTTTTTTTACAGCTGTATGTTCTTCTTACTTAAAGTCAAAATTTGAGTTGAGGAAATGTCTTAAAATGTGTTTAACAAAACGTGTAGCAATTTCTACCTTAATTTTGCATAATTGTTTGCAGAATTTCACATTGCTTGGTAATGTGCGGAAATCTGGTAAAATCCTATATTTTTGCAAGATTGTTGTGAACTTTTTTGAATTTTGATAGAATATTGCAACAATGGCAGGATACCGTTTGCTTCTGTGCTGGAAATTGCAATTTGCGTTGACATTTGAATATTTTGCAAAGGTTTCTGTTATCACAGCATGTTTCAAGAAAGAAGCGTACAACATTTCTGTAAAAAAATTAATAAGAATAATATTACTCCACCTGCCATTATGAGCACTTCTACATGTTATAATATGTCTGTATATCAAGAATCAAGGCATGGTAAAGGGTATGTTATGGAAGACAGCATTTCATTACAGTATTTGGTGTAATACAGTAAATATTCTATTTATATGGATTGCTATGAATACTAATACATAACTGTTAGAAATCCATTTATTATTTTAAAATGTATGAATGAGGACTTATGTTAAGACAATTGCATTGAGAACATGTTATAGGATTTTTTATTTTTATGTTAGAAAGGGAACACAATCCTAACTGAGGTTTGATGCATAGCAGATGTTGGGGGTTGCTTAATTCCTGGTAGGAAATGTGAGCCTGAAGCAGTTTAGAGAAGTTCTTTGTCCTTAGCCACGAGGCAGAAAGGGGACAGATTTAGTGATCTAAAACTACCAGTTGCATATCAATTTTCTTTCTCTTTGCTGGACCCTGCTTTGCTGGTCTATAACATCGTAACCACATGTTTGTCATCATTGATTGAAATTTGATTGGTAAGTAACTTTGTAAGAATACATTGACTTTGTCTGCTGGAAAACCATCTTCTGAAGTTTTGGAATCTTTCTGAACAAATAATTAATGGAATATTATTATTTAACAATAACTTAGATATAATGGGATCTAAATATCAAGGCAACTTTGATGCAAAACTGGGTGTTGGCATCCTGCACCCACGGTACCGTATGTATCAAAGTATTTTGCCCCTTCTGCGTCAGCTTGCCATTTGGGAAGTGTCAGTAAAAGTTGGGTAGGAGTTACATGGTGCACTTATAATAATGAGGTGTACTGTATCACATTCTGCATTTCTCTGTGTCATTCTTTCCCCTATTTATTTCTACCCCGCAAACTAACTCTGCCTTATCTGACGTGGTACAAAAATATTTATTCCCCTCAGCTTTACCATCTGCTATCCGGAGAGGGGTTTTTCTGTTCTGATTGCGGACGTCCCACTCGTGGAGTTTACAAGTTTGGCGTGTTAGCATCTACATGATCGTATTTTTATTGTAAGTTGTGTACTTTTTAATATATGTGTCTATATAAATTGATATTTTTTGCACTTTTAGTGATCATTTCTCTTCTTTTTGCGCCCCCATTCTTTATGTTTACCTGTTTGTGAGTGTTCTCCAGCCCCGCTGATCACAGGAGACAGGAGCAGCACTGAAGAGAGATTACCATAGGAGATTCGTGACGGCCAGCGCGCACTTACCTTTCCACATATCTGAAGTGATGAAAGTCTTCAATTCTGTGTGAAATGTTCTTATACAGTACATGGCGCCACTCTGCTCCAACAAACTGAGCACCGCATCAAGGCGCCATTATCTATGCATTGATACAAAGACCGCAATACTGCACAGTATATCTGTTATACAGTACAGTGTCTACAACTCTAACACATGCCATCATTCTCTCCCATATTGACTATTGTAACCTTTCGCTGTCATTCATGCCTAATCTTTTCCACCTAAAATACAGATATAGAAAGAATTACTGTCATTGATGCCAAAGATGAAAAAGCAAAGTCCTCTGTGCTGCGAACAGTGTCTACTGCGGTGGAGCTGTGAGCGAACCATGCGTCTGAACTGGACACCTGTAGCAGTCTCTAAATCGGGCATGGCAGTGGCGCCAACGACTCTTAGGCTGTGATTTGACTCCCGGCGTTCGTGCGTGCGCCGCCGGAACAAATGAATGTGTTTCAAAGCTTCTGCACATAGTTCCCGCGAGTCGCGAGCACAGCTGAGCGACCACGCGAGTTTTTCACAAGCAGATTTTCCATTTTGATTTAGCCGCGTCATGTGAGTGGTTCACTCAATGAGGGCGAACCGCTCATGTGATGTCACGGTCACGCCTTCGCCACACCTCTCTGTTGCCTCCCAAAATCTCCTGCCTGCAGTGCAGGTTAAGCGTGCACGCAATGCATGCGTGACATCACGTGACTGCGAGCGTGTGCGCCAGCATCAACTATAAATGAGGCCTTAGGTTTACTACATATGTATTTTCTAAACTCTGCTGCTAGAATGATTTCAGTCTTTCTTCTTCTCTCCTGCTGAAATCCCTTTATTCTATTCCACATAAATCCTGTATTACCTACAAAAGTCACCTTCTTTCTTTAAAGGCCCCCCCACCCCTTTTATCTCAGCCTTAATTTCATACAAAATCCCTAAGTCTCTTATGTTTTGCTCCAAGATATCATTGGTCCACCCCTTTTTATTGTGTCACTTTTATTTATGTCAATCAGAAACATGCATGTCTTAATGCAAAGCTTATTCTAATATCAATTAACATATAATAACCCTGTGTTAGTCAATTAGAGCTTGTGAGAAAATAAAAAATATGCTGGCGCTAATAGTTACAGAATTATTAGCAGTTTAACAAAGAAGAGAACACATCACTGCCCGAAAAACGGAATTTATGAAGAATTATCGTGTTACTTTTGAATGTTCCAATGTCTTATCTTTTTAATGAAATATAAAATGTTACCACGTGTTAATGTTCAAAATGCAGTTTTTCATGGACGTTTCTCCGATAAATAATATAATGTCTACATGTTCTATTGGTAAAAATTGGAATGGTGGTAAGGAAAAACATAAACATGCTCATGATGCAAACATGCTCAATCCGCGGGGAGTATGGTTATGCCCCCAGGGGGAAGGAACATAGGTTGGTGGTAGGGTCTAACCCACTGTTTTTCAACCAGGGTTCCTAGGAACACTTGGGATCCCATTCTTAAATGGTTCTCTGTAATGTTCAGGTAATTTTAAGATTGTACCAAATACAGTAGAATTTACAATGCATCTGATCTCAGACTCGCTGTTAGAGAGGGTTGGGGCTCCTCAGAATTTCACATAGTCTTCCTTAACAAAATATAGTTGGAAACCACTGGTCTAGCCCCTTGTTTGTCTTAGTGGTAGCGATTGAGGGGGTAGGTAGTGTGGCTTAACATTAATATGAACCTCTTTGTGACCCTTGATGCTCAGCTAGTCATTGAAACCCATGACTTGCTGAGCACTTGTGCTACTAATGGGTTAATATGTACTGTACTGTGTTTATTTTTATCACCATTTTGGTTTTGATTATGTTGTCTACTTATACAATGGCCAACATATTGTATTGTTGGTATTTATTGGCTTTAATACGATTCAATTAAATATCAGGACTTGATGAATGCCATACAAATTACTAAAAATGACTGTATTTAGTTATTTTAATGCCTGTCCCCATATTTGTATCAGTTACGGTAAACCATGCATTATTTGTTGCAGTGCAGCATTGATGTATTGCTCCATAAAAATTATGCTTTTCTTTACCATAATAAAGCATATTTTACTTACTGGAGGTTGATGTATCCAGGCCTTAGCATTGTAGCTAAATTGACATTGGGCAAAATATCCACATTTTAAATTACTCTGAACATCTATTTTTAAATAAGTTTTGTCATTCTTTGCAAACTCACAAACACGGGTTTGTGAATAATAAGTAGTTTATTGCCTGTACAGATTCAGAGTATGATCATACACCTTCAAAAGTCAATGACACTATCTGCCAAAAGAGTGTCCAGCAGGCTTTTTATATATTTTTTATTTCTTTAGTTCAAGATAGGTTACTAAGCAGAATATACTAACCACTCCTTAAATCTTAAACCAATCATCTTACAGATCATTAAAACCTGGTTAAAACTAGATTAAAACAGCTTTCTATAGGAATCAGGTACTTCTTGATACCAGGAATGTGGGCGTAAACTACAGGCACAGTCGTAAATCTACTGTGAGCGAATCACACTTACACCACACACACATTCTTATACACAAAATAGACACTAACAGAACAGCCAAAATGGATACAGAACATTGCCTTCAATTCTTCTCCAGAGACATATCCAGTACATTTTAGTAATATCAACAGTATATTCATTTCAGCAATATTACTTCATCAGTATCCTTTCTAACCACTTTCTTTATACTATGCCCGGGTTAGCACTATCATAGTGTACTGAATAACCCCCGTAGTAATTTTTGTAGCTCTATGGCTCAGCTTTACAGAAAGGGCCTAATCCTTAGCATTCTGTAACACTGAACACTTATTCACTACTCAATGGTTTCATCAGATGCACTGAGACCTACAAATGTAGCCAGCTTTATAGTTCCTTGTAGTGGGTTATGGTGAGATATGTTTGGTATTCTGAACCAACACTGCCTTTGTATTGTATTGTATTGTATGTCTTTATTTATATAGTGCCAGTAATGTACATAGCACTTCACAGAAGTAATACATGTCGTAATCAAATAAATAACAGATAATATAAATAACAGATCATGGGAATAAGTGCTTCAGACATAAAAGTAACATTAAGGAAGAGGAGTCCCTGCTCCGAGGAGCTTACGGTCTAATTGGTAGGTAGGGAGAATGTACAGAGACAGTAGGAGGGAGTTCTGGTAAGTGCGTCTGCAGGGGGCCAAGCTTTATGTATCATGTGTTCAGAATATCCACAGTGCTATTCATATGCTTCTTTAAGCAAGTGTGTCTTAAGGTGGGTCTTAAAGGTGGATAGAGAGGGTGCTAGTCAGGTACTGAGGGGAAGGGCATTCCGGAGGTGTGGGGCAGTCAGTGAAAAAGGTTTAAGATGGGAGAGGGCTTTAGATACAAAGGGGGTAGAAAGAAGACATCCTTGAGAAGAACCCAAGAGTCTGGATGGTGCATAACGAGAAATTAGGGCTGAGATGTAAGGAGGAGCAGAAGAGTGTAAAGCTTTAAAAGTGAGGAGAAGAATGGAGTGTGAGATGCGGGATTTGATCGGAAACAAGGTGAGGGATTTCATGAGGGAAGATGCAGAGACGGATCTAGGAAAGAGTAGATTGATTCTGGCATCTGCGTTTAGGATAGATTGTAGGGGAAACAGGTGAGAGGCAGGAAGGCCGGACAGCAGGAGGTTACAGTAATCAAGACGGGAAAGAATGAGGGCCTGAGTCAGAGTTTTAGCAGTCGAGGAGCAGAGGAAAGGGGTGAATGATCATAGTTCCAACAGTAATGTGGAAGGAGTTAGTAGGGCCAGGTTTGGGAGGAAGTATGAGGAGCTCTGTTTTAGCCATGTTGAGTTTAAGGCGGCGGAGGGCCATTCAGGATGATATAGCAGAGAGACATTCAGAAACTTTGGTTTGTACAGCAGGTGTAAGGTCGGGTGTTGAAAAGTACATTTGTGTGTCGTCAGCATAGAGGTGATATTTACAGTAAACCCAAAAGATGTTATTAGGTCACCTAGAGAGAGTGTGTACAGAGAAAAGAGAAGAGGTCCCAGGACAGAGCCCTGGGGTACCCACACAGAGAGATCAATAGAGGAGGAGGAGGAGGTGTTAGCAAAAGAGACTATGAAAGTACGATGGGAGAGGTAGGATGAGATCCAGGATAGAGCTTTGTTCCGACTACGAAGAGTATGGAGAATATGAAGGAGAAGAGGGTGGTCCATGGTGTCAAATGCTGTAGAGAGGTCGAGTAATATGAGCAGAGTGTAATGACCTCTGTCTTTGGTAACATGGATGTCATCAGTTATTTTAGTGAGGGCTGTTTCCGTGGAGTGAGCAGTGCGGATGCCAGATTGTAGAGGGTCTAGGAGAGAATAGGTGTTGAGAAAATGGAGCAAGCGAGAGAATACAAGACGTTCAAGGAGTTTAGAGGCAAAAGGCAGGAGGGAGACAGGTCGATAGTTAGAAAGACAGGTAGGGTCAAGCTTGCTGTTTTTGAGTAATGGTATAACTGTTGCATGTTTGAAGGAGGATGGAAAGGTTCCAGAGCAGAGGGAGGAGTTAAAAATGTGTGTGAGCATAGGGATTATAGTAGGACCTAGAGGTTTTAGGAGATGGGAGGGAATGGGGTCAATAGGGCAGGTGGTAGAGGAAGAAGAGGCGATCAACAGCGACACATCCTCCTCTGAGACAGTGGAGAAAGAGTCAAGGAAGGCAGGCGGAGAGTTAGGAAGAGGTGTAGGATGGGAGGAAGAAACAGATGTGATGTTCTGACGTATGGATTCTACCTTTTCCTTAAAATAGTCAGCAAAGTCCTGAGCGGAGATGGAGAATGGAGAGGCAGCTGAGTGTGGTTTAAGTAGAGTATCAAAGACAGAGAACAGTCGGCGTGGGTTAGACTTGTGCATGTTGATTAGTGAAGAAAGTAGGCTTGTTTAGCTTGCGAGAGGGCAGAGTTGAAAGAGGATAGCATAAATTTGTAGTGAAGGAAGTCTGCGAGAGTATGAGATTTCCTCCAGAGGCGTTCAGAGGAATGCAGCATGCGCGTGTGGGAATTTAGCCAGGGTCTAGGGTTAGAAGGGCGAGGGCGGCAGAGAGAAAGCGGGGCATATAGATCAAGAGAGGAGGACAAGACAGAGTTGTAGTTCCTGACCAGGTTTTCAGGGTTTGTAGCAGAGCTGAGAGAGGAGAGGGAGGAGCGTAAAGTGGACTCAAAGTCAGGTAAGTGAATAGAGGGCAGGTTTCTGCAGAACCAGGGCGTAGATGGAGGTGGAGAGGGGAGAAGTGAGATAGAGAGAATGAGATGAGGTGATGGTCAGAGTGAGGAAAAGGGGAAATGGAGAAATCGGAGAGAAAGACGTTTTTAGTGAAAACAAGGTCTAAGTAGTGGCCATCCTTGTGGGTGATGGCTGCAGTCCACTGTTGAAGGGCAAAAGAAGAGGTTAGAGAGAGAAAGCGGGAAGCCCAAGGGAGAGAGGGGTCATCAATGTGGCAATTGAAGTCCCAAGGAGAAGAACAGAGTAGTCTGAGGAGAGAAAGAAAGAGAGCCAGGATTCAAGGTGAGAGAGAAATGCACAAGGGGGATGAGTAGAGGTAGGTGGGCGATAGATGACCGCCACATGGACAGGGAGAGGAGAGAAGATCCTCTATGGATCCTCTGGAATACTTCAAGTTATAAAGGAGATATATTGTGTTATCACCAGGAATAAGAGGCTAGCTACATTTGTAGCACCGCTTTGTAAATCCTAGCTACCTTCTGCCCAATGAGCTCTTGCTACCACTTTGCTTAGTGTAAGTACTGTAGAAACAGTAAAGAAACAGTTAAATAGGGAAATAAGCAGCGCTGATAATATAATTAGATGCAGAGAAATTTGTCTTGGTCTGCCCTTGTGCATCAAATAGAATAAGGTCTAACGTGACAGATTCCTTTGTGAATAACAATGTAAGACAAAAACCAACAAGACTATTATATTTGACACAGCCTCCAGCGAACAATTACGTACAAATTTCTGCATGGCAATGCATACAGTACTTCTGTTATAATAAAAAATAGCTGTGTGCAAAAGTATAACCCATTGTCAGTATTGCATACTGATCAACCTGACATTAAGGCGACTTAATACTGTAGTTTACATAGAAATCTGTATTTTGTACATTTGCTAACATCCTCTAGTTTTAACAACTAGATTAGCATTTGTTTCATTTCTTTACCAATCTGTCTTCTGAGATGTCCATTAAAACGAGGCCTTCAGTGTAGAATCCGTTATCGCACCCATTAACACGATGCAATGATAATAATAATGTGGTTTATATCTATTTCCAAGGAACAGGACAAGGTTAAACAAAGACAGTTTAAGACTAGTTAGACAAAGGAAACTATTTAAAAGGCCATTCAAATGATAAAGTATAATGCACTGCATTTTGTTGGAAATGGAAAACAACTGCAACTGATAGGCTGATATAAAAGATTTTTGCTTTCCCTCCCCTTGTTTTCCCCATTCCTTCTCCTCCGATGTACCCTTCCCCATAAGGTGTTTTTTTTCACACCTAGAGTAATTATCACCTCCCCTTTAGTATTACTCCCACATCTACCATTTTGTGTATTCTCATGTTATGATATACTTTCATATTACATGTCTATATTTGCAGATTTCCTGCCTATTCCATTTTGGAGTGCTGGGAACTACTGTTTTGTTAGTATTATTTGGGAGGGTTGAGGGCCCCCCTTGTTCCCTTTGTACCACTTATATTTACATTGTGCGCTGTCTACTCCTTATATACTTTTGGTTGATATAATGCACTAGTAGATACTTTGAGACAAGTAGACAGTGAGACAAGTCAGATGGTGGTCTCTCCATGCCTTGTAATTGATCACCAAACAAATCACTGAAGTGATCCAATATATCAGCACAACACAGCAACCAAAGAAAAAGGTGATTTGTTGGTCCATGATGCAGAGAAAAAGCCTGACGTTTCGGTCCCCTTGGGGGATACATTAGGTGGATTATGGTGCAGAATTCCAGGATGCAATTCCGTGAAAAATGAATAAGATCAGTATGAATTTGTTACATTTGTGAACATTGCTTGTTACTGTCCAGGAAACAGATTCGCTAGGCAGAGGTGGGGAGTATAGACTAGCGGTCCTAGGGATGGGATCTGGATTGACAACAAGTAAAAATAGTGAAGTCTAGTTCCGGGATCAGGGCAGCAGCAGCTTAGATGTAGTATATCAGTGTGACTGCTGCCCCTATTTGAATCAGAACTCGCCAGCAGTAGAAATTAAAAACGGTTTTATTAGACTACATAAAATTGATACAGAGCTACACAAACAAAATAAAAATCTCCTCCCACGCGTTTCACACCCTATCTGATGCTATCTCAAGATGTATAGAGTGGGGAGGGGGAAGATGCTATTTATGCCTCTTTCATGCAATCACAACCAGAAAAAACATTTGATGATAATTAATTCAGTAAAGAAAAAGGAGGGGGTTCGTGGTAATATAATCCATGTATACATTAGATAGGAATGCATAAGACTATGTTGATATATACATATCTTTAAGTAAATGGAGTTTATGTGTAAATTCTCCAATAGGATAATATATGGTCTCCATATTATATATAGGTCATGTACAATGAGTAGACCACAATATGCCATGAAGAAATATCTGTACTAAATATCACAGAGTCTCCACGGCATAATGTCATGTGTGGACAACAAAACACAAGGCAGAAATATATCCAAGAACATATACAAAATATAAAAAGAGAAAAGGAAAAATAGTGCAGTACTGTAATAATGATAACAAAAAAAGTTTGAAATGCGTGATTATTCAACTCACATGCTCCAAAACAAGGACCGTACAGTATATAATGTCAAGTATAGAAGTTATCCCTAACCAACATAATCGAGCATCCATAAAGGTGCCAGGAAGTCTGGATAGACATCGGAGTTCAAAGAGGAGACGGGATGTTGAGAGGTGTCGGGGTATTATGTGGTCAGGGCAGGGCGGAGTACTGGGTCCGGAGAACAGATACCTCCTGCGGGGAGGACACACTGGTTGGCCAAACTCAGTGAAACCTGCCCCTGACTGGGGGAAGCAGCAGAATGTCAGCGCGTTTCCCATTGGTCAATTCATATGTCCCACCCACATGGCATCCCGATCCGGCTTGGCACGCCCCCTCCTCTAACGTCAGCCAAGAGACGAGCCCCCATTTCTATTGGCTAGTGGGATAGGGTTCCCATGCTCGGATTGGTCGCACCTCCTACCTCCATGCCAAGGATAGCTTAGCGGAGTGTATGTAAGGAGATGCCCCAGTCAGAGAACCAGACGATCTAGTGGCTTGTGTCGATGAAGCTAGGGTGGGCCTTTTGAAGTTGCTCTGTCATGAATAGCAGAGCAATCGGCTTCGTTTTGAAGCTCGGAAAGTCTGCCCTGCAGAGACTATGTCAGACGTGAGGTCCAAGTTCTCGTTTTTGAATGTAGCGGTCGCGACTAGGAACTGAAGCCGAAAAGAGGACCAGGAAGCCTGGGTGTATATCCCGGTCAGGGTAAGCCTACCGAAGCAGGCGCCCTGCACCAAATAAAGCCTAGATTTCACCCCCAGACCCCCAGAAAAGTGTGCTTTTATCTGTATTTTACAGTATGTATTCTTTGTGTTGTATGCGGGTTTACCTGAATGAACTGCATTTTGTTCTTACTACCGTGCTTTGCCTAGTGAATGATTCCGGTACAAATATAAATAAGTGTTAAAAGTGCTGGTCTCCTGTCTCACCCTGCTTGTGAACCCGACTATGATTCTTACCACCTGCCTTGGAACCCTTCCTGTGAACCCAACACCTCTTTGCCTGCCCCCTGATGTTCTGGCCACTGAGGTCCTATCTGCACCTGAAGTTTTGATAGGCGCCCAAAAATAAAATTTGTGAGGGGAGAACTGCAGCCAGAACTGCAAAAGGAGGCTCCTCTAGAGTGACAAAAGGAGCTGCAGTCTGGTACATGCAAAATAAATCTGAAACATGGACTCCCTTTTGCCACAAAATGGGTATGCGGCTGGGGAGCTCGTGAAATGGGTGAGGTACTCATCCTGTGCTCAGTGCAGCATGGATGATTCTCCAACTCCGATCCCCAATGGGGTGGGTAACTAGCTCCAAGTAGAGCTCCTTCCACCGTGGCCTCTTGCCCTCATTGGCTGATAGTACCCACCCCCAGATGGTATCAGGTGGGTGATGAGCCTGAGGTTGTTCACTATTTGGAGCATTATTAATTATAGTGAGAAGTAGGGTAATATGAATTTAACCATCGATTGTCTTCTATTCAATTGAATAGAAGTTGATGTATCATTAACGATTAGCTATGCTGCCACTCACTGCAGTAGATTTTGGACATGAAGGCATTGGAAAATAAGAGAGACAAAGATGGTGGTAAATGTGTACAACCTTTCTGATAAATTATTTTAGATAATATATGAGACATATTGTAGTAAACATATAGAATGCCTTTCTGGGTGTTACATAATCCATATCATACAGTTCTTGCTTCCTCCGTCCAAAAAGGAAAATGCAGTAGTCTAGTGTTGATGTGATAGATTGTGGTTCAAAAACAAGGGCTAAGATGCCAGCACTAGTGAAATAACTTCAATTTACAGTATATTTTTGGTATTCTCATACAAAAACTAGGTTATCACGTGTTCTGAGGAATGATTAAGTGTGTAAATTCTGCTTTGTATAATTCAGAGTATGCATCATAGAAAGCATTATTTGGATATAAACTAGAAGAAAGTGAGGGATATTTTAATTAAATCAAATAGAAAAGTATTAATCTCTCAAACTATGTACAGTACATATGTAACCACTGTGAGCTTATTAAGTACAAAGGATCACATTTTATAAAGTCCCTTTCCCTTGATGTCATGGCAACTACCAACTCTGAATAAAGTCTTTATATCTCTGATAATAAAGTGGCTAATGAGAAAAGGCCTGAATGGAATTCATATTTCTATAGATATTATGGTAACAGTATTTATGTGCCCAGTTAGTAAGCAGTGACCAGTGTAGCAGAAAAATACTTTCACCCACATTCGCAAAACTGGTCAATTTCTGTAGTGAGGACCACAGTCATGAGAAAGAAAAAAATAATAAAAATGATAATAATAATAATGATAATAATAAAAAAATAATAATAATAAAAATGATATAGAAACACAATTTGGTGCCATTTTAGTTTATCACATTGATTATCTGAAAACTGACAGTACAAACTGTAGTGGAAGCTTCATAATTATTATGATCTCCTATGCATTTTATTCCCAAGGTCACGTGACGCGAGACATTGAAATGCATAGGAGATTTTTAATGTTTATTGGGGGTAGCAGCTGTTTTAATATAGAATGCAATACTAGTGTAGATGAGCAGCGGGTCTCCAGAGCTTTGATAAAGCGCCCTGTGCATGAAATGCGTTAGAGGATCTGTCAGGACCTTTTTTGTATATGTTTTTAAACTAATACATTTTTGAAGTGGTCTTCTGTCCCAAGCTGCACGTATTTTTCTGGCCGTGCTCCGGTTTCTTCATTCTGAATGGGTCTCCAGAGCAGAATCGCGTTGATTTGAGGTCCGGGGACCACTTGCTTCCCGAGATACAGGCCCCATTATGGGGTGCCTGTGTCTCCTATGCATTTTAATGTCCCGCGTCACGTGACCATGGGAATAAAATCCATAAGTGATACCGGTACCCCATAATGGGGCCGGTATCTTTGGAACCAGGGGGCCCCCCTGCTCAGGGAACGCCTGCTCATCTACACTAGTATTAAAAATGTATTTTAAAACATCTGCATTACCTTAGCGGCTATCTTCTAAAGTAATGAAGGGGTTAAACATCAATAGTCTGTTTCTTGGGGCAGAGGGGGTGGATGAATGGGGTAGTACTCCCAGGGTAGGGCGTTTGGCCTGCCTGGAAGGTTGCGAGAGGAGTTAAACCCTTCACTACCATAGCGGTGGGAACTGAAGCAGTTAACCAGTCCCGCTACCCCCCCTCCCCACCCCTGGTAGGCCTAAACACCCACCTTTGGGGCAACTACCCCCTTCATCCAATACCTCTACCCTCAAAAAACAATAACAAACACAACATCCCTAATACCCACCTCATATACCCTCAACAAACCCCCACAACACATACAGTACATTAATGGGCAAACTAACTATTATCCAGATATGGATAATAGCTCATTTGACCATTATAAAATAAAACATTAGCCAGCTAGCATAAATAAAGTAAATAAACCTTTTTACTAACCCCTGCCATCACAAAGGACATCCTCATCAGGATCCTGCAGGTCTATGTCCTCTGATGCCAGCAGGAATACAACCAAAAATACAATCAAATGGCCCCTAACCCCTTAATCCACTTAGCGGTTAATAACCGCTAGAGTAATTAAGGTGTTGACCCACTCTCCCCCACTACCCACCTGGGAGGCCTAACCACCAACCCTAGACCAACTATACCACCCTATACCCATTGATTGGTATAGTATATAATATGGGAATGATAAGACATTATAGCACTCAATGGTTAAGCTAATAAAAATAATTAAGGCCAAAAATATACAATAATCAAAGAAATACACAAGCACCTAAACACACCAACAATAAAATTATTTAAAAGCCTAATAGTGCAAATGAATAAAATGTATCTAGAACCAAAACAGCAAAACAATCAAAATGATGTTATTTAAAAACAAGATTTACATTTAAAAAAACACCTATCCAACCAATTAAAGAAATAAAACCAGTAGCCAACAAATCAATAAAATAAATAAAACCAGTTGCCAACAAATTAATTAATTTAAATCAGTAGCCAACAAAACAAATAATTAATTTAAACCAGTAGCCAACAAAACAAATAATAGATTTAAAACTCTAACCAATCCAAAAATGTATTAAAAACAAGCCATCCAAATTCAAAACTATTTTATCCAAACAATAAGCAGAAATCGAAAAAATAACAATCAATAGAAAAAAAACATTTGCCAAAAAATGCATTGGCTGTCACTGTATTTATCTTGTACCATAAAATTCCACAGATTAATACAGTATCAGTCAATGGACAATAACAAACATAAAAATAAATAAATACAATGAAAAAACCTGCAAAAAGACATTTACATACATTAATATTTTACTTACTTTTACAAGTCTTCATCCTCCGACTCCCGACATATCTGGAACCTCTCGTACCGCGACGTCATCACCCTTAATCCAACGACATCCAACCTTGAAGACAAGTATCAAGTAAAAAAAAATCTTCTTTCTTTTATCTTCTATCACCATCTTCATCTATTATAATTTTCTTCTTCTCTTTAATGTTCTTTCTTCATCTGTCAATCGAAAGTGCCCCATGGTAAATCCAAACAGATGTTGCCACGTCGACTTCCGCTAAAATGAGACGTGCATGCCTCTTATCTTTCCATATAAATTGAAAGTTTCGGCTTTGTATATTTTTCATCTCAGGCAGGGGAATATTTATCGGGAGTGTTTGAAAGTAGTATAATAGTCTTGGGAGAATATTCATTTTGGTGGAGATAATTCTCCCCATCCAGGATATTTGGAATTTGTTCCATGCTTGTAGGTCTTTTTTAATTTTGTCAAAATGGGGGGGGGGGTTGGGGAAATGACATTGTAAAGAGATTCGTATGAGCTCGCTATCTTAATTCCTAGATACTTAATATGGGTAGAGCTCCACTTATAGTTAACAATTGATTGCAACAGCTTAATTTCTGGGGCTGGGAGGGTTACGTTTAGGGCTTCGGATTTATCATTATTAACTTTGTAGCCCGAGACGTTGCCAAATTGATCTAGGAGAAGTTGGAGATTGGGAAGAGACATCTGTGGTCTAGCCAGAGTTAAGATAACGTTGTCCGCAAATAGAGATATCTTGTAGTTTATTCCATCAATGGGAATTCCTTGTACAATGACGTTGTCCCTAATTTGGGCCACTAAGGGTTCAATAGATATGGTGAAGAGGAGTGGAGACAAGGGCATCCCTGCCTGGTTCCATTTTTAATCGTAATTGGATTCGAATTTCCCACTGGAAGTTTGACATACTGCTGCGACACACTTTATTCGAGCAAATACCCAGTATGTACCTGGCAGATAC